>NJDD01007714.1:23428-43562 GCA_002245505.1 Calephelis nemesis | reverse complement strand
GCAGTCGTTTCTCGATCGGTTTTGTTATTGTTATCTCTTTCTATTGAGTCCATTTATAGTATAGTTTTTAATTCGGTTAACAGTTTGAACTATTAACCCATAAAGTTGAGCCGTACTAAAAAGGTTTCGGTTAACCTTAACTGATTACATGTGAAACTGGATAAAGCAATACCGATACTGGTGGGTTTATCACGATTTCTGTTAACCGTTTTCATTAGTAACAGATACGTAGGTTAACCGTTTCAAACGGTTAACTTTTTATATGGGTATTTCGTTCCCTGCCCCCGCGCGGGGCAGGAGTCGACGACGGACGATCGAAGCTGCAAGCGCATCGATACATACCTATCCTTGATCAGAACTTACAACTATGATTTTTTATAACTTAGAAACAGCTGTTATTCTCTCGACTAACTAAAATACTGGACCTTTGGATTTGTACTGTGTGATTGTAAAGTTTTTTAACTGATTGAAATTTCGATAAAACAAAAACATTAAGGGTTTTTAGCAATTTCACAGATAATAGTACATTACATAATAGGTACCTAGTAGCCTGTAGGTACAAATAAACATTAAGTAGCAAGATACTCGGTAGTGACAATTCACGCGGCAGCCGTGAGACAATCAGCTGCTTTCTGTCCGTTGCGTCAGAGTCCGTTGACCCCCATGCGTTATTGGGAGAATTATTTTTTGTAATATTTTATTTATTTTTCGTTTTAGATTTTTTTTATTATTTTTTATGTTTCCAGACACGCATTGCGAGTCCGTGGTTAAAATATCGTTAACTAATTTGAGAAAGCCCTGTATAACTTCTATTGCTCATGACAATGAAAACAAAAAACAGGCACTGCTACAAATGGAAAACATTGTCATTCAGTCATGTAGACTTTTCAGAGATGCGATGCGACCGCTTTGTGGTCTAGCGGTCTAGTGTTGGAAATGGCTTTATAATGGGCCGGATAAAGCAACAAAAAGAAAATGTGTTTTTCAAACCATATATACACATAAATAAAATAGGAGATGTTGCTGTATGTAATTATAATATCTGCTTTTTGTACATACGAAATCTTCTGCTTCTTAAATACGAATGTATATGCAGTACCTACAATAACATAACATGTTTTTACAATTTTTTCTGTGTGTCTGTCAGTCGGTATGTCTGCTCCCGCTAATCTTTGAAACTGCTGGGCCGAAGGTGATGTGATTTTCACTGGCAGTCAGCTGATTTAATAAAACGTTGCCTATATATATATCTAGCTACTTTCATTCTTTAAAACATCTCTGATCTACACAAATAAATAAAATTTAAGCACTTTTAACAACATCCATACGAATGTATATGCGGTATATCCAGTTTTTTTTATTTTTTTCTGTCTGTCCTTTGCTCCGGCTAATCGCTGAACAGAATGGACTGATGTTGACAGGGTTTTCACTGGCAGGTAGCTGGTGTAATAAGGAGTTACTTTGACTGCTTTTATTTTAGAAAAAATCTAATTTACACAAATTAATGAAATTGGAGTATCTGTTTATAATTAGGCTTGCTTAGTTCACGTACTAAGAACTAATAAGAATTAATTCAGTTGACAGTAATAGAACGAACTATTCCGTAACCGTATGCTTAATCGTTCATTTAGTACGTCTCGTTCGCAATGTTTCGTAGTACGGAATCATAGCAAAGAACAGAATGAAATATGAATACGAAGAATGAATTGTTTGTAGCGCGGTGCTATTGGACACCGTGTTTAAGATGTGATCGGACGCAAATAACAAATTATGTTATTTTGAGTTTTACTTTCATTGGAATAGAAAAAAAGTATCGTCACACCCATATCCCCGAAGTGGCACGCAGAGGCACAACCAGGGCAACCACGACTAGCTGAAGATACTAAGTCCCAAAAATGTGATAGGTGGCAAGCCTATCGGCAACCGGGCACATATCCTATCCCGAGCAACATTTTTTTATTAGAAAATTGGAAAAACCCAATTTTCTTTTTGTTGCCCGACCCGGGATTCGAACCCGGGACCTCATGCAGTCAAGTCCAACAACTGAACCACTAGTCCACAGAGGCAATTTGAATAGAGATCATAGTTAATTAGTTTGATGAATATTAGAAATATTTTGATAAATATGACTACATAGTATAAAACAAAGTCGCTTCCTCTGTCCCTACGTCCCTTTGTATGCCTAAATATTTAAAACTACGCTACGAATTTTGATCCAATTTTTTAATGGAGAAAGAGATTGAAGAGCAAGTTTTATATCTAATCTCGTGCGAAATGGGGACTGGCCGCTAGTTGTAAATAAGTTGATAAATATTTGAAACACATTATACGTAATGTAAATATTTTTTATAAAAAAATATAATGTAACTTAAATAAACAACAAAAATGGAAAAATACCAATCGTTGTAAACATTTTGATTTTTAAATAAGCCATTCTAAAAATGACCCTACAAATGGAGATAAAACTTTTCATAAAGCAAAAAGGAAAATCAAAATACATATAATTCATTCCGTGACCCACGCGAGAATCGTAAGACGTAACTTTTTCTGATGTACTACTGAACTAATAGTACTAGAAGTACGAACTAGTACATTCGAATAACTGTACTAGTACAGAGCGATACTTATTGTGACCGAGCAATAACAAGTCTATAATGTTAAAATAACCGCTTTTTACGGCATTCACACAAATCTACTTAGTCGAGTCATAAGTTATGTCACAAGTTTATTGTTAAACAATAATAATAATAATAAATAAATAAATAATAAATAAATAAATAATAAATATTCTTGGACAAGTAACACAAATTGAATCTAACCTCAAAGTAAGCAAATGATATGCCTGTGTTATGGGTGTTAGTTAACGATACTAATACATAGAAATACTTAAATATATACCAGAATAAATTTAATAAACACCCAGACCCGGAAATGCAGACATCTAAATGTTCATCACACAAATGCCTGCCCCCGTCGGGAATCGAACCCGAGCCTCGCGGTTGACCGGTGTAGTTAGGCGTGTACTCAAGCCACTCGACCAACGAGGCGGTCAAATAATAATCACCTGTTTGTTTTTAGAATAATCATTTATTTAACAAAATGAACTGAATAAAACATGCATTCTTATGTTAATTCAAAATAAGTATCTTAGTTAAACCCCAATATGAGACTCCTAACCAAACTAAGACTGAGAATGGATAGTAGCCTCGCTGGACATGCGGAATACACATAATATTCATTATTTTGTTTGTTGTAGCTCTCCTTCACAGTAAAAAGATTTTCGCCTGAAAAAAGAATTTGACGGTGTTTTTTACCTGCGCACTGCTTCAACAAAACGCGAGATCTCTTCATTCTCATATGCATTAGGCACGCATCCAAGCGATGTTTTTCTGGGATAAGCTCGTTGTCCTAAGTCTTCAGTCAACAAAAAACAACGAATATTCAAGAAGAAGTTTCTGCTTGTGGATGGGCATTCTTTGAATTTGGGCCTTTACAGCTTTTACAACTGCTGGTGTCCTAAAAAAGCTAGGACGACCGCTTCTTTTTCTACCTTCCAAACTTGAGTCCTCATTATATCGTTTGATGGTACGATAAATGAATCTTCTAGTAGAATTGAAATTTTTCAGTAATTGTTTCAAAAAATGCTGATTAAAAGTTACTAAGGGTAAAATATCAAGCCGCAGGCAAAAGCTAGTATTAACAAAATATATTAGAAATTTTATAACAAGAAACATGTACGAGTATGAACAAAAGCAATAAATTTGTTAAGTATACTGGTTACTTAATTATACTGTAGTACGTACGGATCACGCGCTGTACATTGATCACGCATACATTGACATCACATTTAGTGAACATAATGAGCGCGGCGAACGCGCCCCACTACACATTTTCCCGCTACGCTGCTTCACCCCCTCAAATATCAAAAGACGTAGGGTATACTCGCCTTAAACTACGCTTATTCGGTTTTATTAATAAAAATATTTAAGCATGCATTACCTTAAACTCTGTTTTGTCACTGTCTTCCATATGACATTTTCATTATGTGTGCAAGAGACTAAAAAAGGTTTTAATTAAACCGAGTTTCAATATTTTTATTAATAAGATGGATTATGTTTGGCAAATTAAATCAATATCTTCCAATCGCTCTGAAACTTTCTATGCACAAACCTGGCATTTGGGGGCAATTCTCGCAAGCAAATAGCGACATTACCCTTCCTTTTTTGGTGTTCCAGCAATGGGCGCATCTCCTTCTTTTCGTTTTGCCCAATGAACTAGTCGCCCTTGCATTAGCATCTCCGGGTAAAGGTAATGCTCTACGGTGGATTTTATAATACTTATCTGTTTATGTATAATAATTATCTGCATTATATGAATTATTAATTTCTTGTACCAACGAAGAGATTTATGCTCGCATGAATAATATGATAACATTTGATCATGTCCATCAATCGCACCCCCAGCAATTTCGATTATAATTTAGTAGTTATAGCCAGTGTTGCACAAGTGAAAAATTAAAAATCGGTAAAATTGCCCGCTAAAAATCGTGAGAAATCGGGAGATTTTTATCCGAAATAAAACAAGAGTTTAATAGTTAATAATAGGACATTTCTTGATTTTCATCTTCATACCACTTCTTACTGGCTATTTTCGTGAACATATTTTCATCTATTTTAAAATTGAAGCAACATTAATTATTTTCTCCAATAAATCTTTTTGAATGAAGAAGACCTACCATTGAATCCGTGGGAAGTCTGTTTCGCTGTTTTGTTTTCATTAAATTTATTGATGAAAATATTCTCTCCACGTTAGCAGATGAGTGTGGCAAACTCAAAACTTTGAAAAAAAAGGAACAAATATGAGTAAACATGGATGAGCTATCACCAAATGTAATACTCCTAACGCTTGCCCAAAATTCTTCAGTTATATCGCTAAATGCCCCAATTTCTTTTGTGTTCCGGAGCAAACGCCATTCTGTATCAATATTTTGATAATTATTACTGTCTAACAATCAATCGTCGTGATTTCAGCCTTTTTTTACATTTTCGGTGTAGAAAACCCCCAAATCTTTTAAAGGATTATTTTTCGACGGAAATCTTAATATGATTTGATCACACGCTTCAATGTAAAATTGAATACATCTAGTTTGAAATAAATTTATTTGTTGGACAGTCAAACTCGTATCTGAAAGCATAGTGTCAATAGCATTTGCTCCGTAGCATACATTTTCAATACTTACAAAATTACGTGGGTTCTTATAATCAATACTCTCAATTTTTTTTTTAAATAATCTTTTTATAAAAACAATCGAACAAAGCTTTTAAGCTGTTGCAAACATGTGAATACAAAACGTGTATTCTTGCTGATTCTGACTGCATTTCTCGATTTAATTTATTAATATAGGTAATACAAAATCTAAAAACTGAAGAAAGAGTAGAGTTACTGGGTCGTTTAATTTGTTTAATATATTTGTAGCTGTTGTAACATCGTCGTTAAGTGAAGCGTTAATGAAAAATAAATTTAAAGCTTGATATTGCTCTAAAACTCTCGATATAGCCATGTGTACAGACAGCCACCTCGTTTGACATGGATGTAAGAATTTATGTATCTTTAGATTGCAAAATAATTGAAATTCTTTAAACTCAACCGTTCTTTTAGGGCTTGAAGAAAAATAATTGTATATTTCTCTTATAACTTCCTCAACAAAGCGAGGTATTTTGCCACAAGCATACGAGGCGCATAAATGAAAGGAGTGAGAAATACATTTCATAATAAATAAATTTTCTATGTCAGCTTTAAGTAATGTCATCACTGAATGATTACGTCCCATCATAACACTTGCACCATCAGATGCAAAACCTATGAGATTTTCTTGATACGGAATATTATAACGCTCAAAAAAATCGACAATGCTTTTGTGTAATGTAGTAGCACCTGCTGTCACCACTGGGATAAGTCCGAAAAAAAATCTCTTACGTGATTGTTTTTGACATATCTGACGACTAAGCAAAGATGCTTTGTGGTACTCCTGTCCGTGGATTCGTCGATTATCAATGAGAACTTAACCTGTCGCAGATCTTCGCAGAGAGTATTACAGCTTTTTTGTCCGATTACATTATTTACGACTGCTTGAACCCTGGGGCGGGAGCACTTCACATTTTCAGCTATTTTTGAATCTGGACAAACTTTTTGTATTAACTTGCCGAGATGGTCAGTTATCGCGTATGGCAAGTTGTGTTCAGCTACAAAACCAGCAATCCGAATTTCGACTGAAACAATTAGGTAGCACAATTAGATGCCTATACCTACTATATCATACGTGTCTACCTACGTGTACTTGCCTACTTTGGAAATAATCTGATGAAAATTACCTTCTCTTACTTGATGTTTAAATTGGACCACTTCACGGTTCACAAAACCAGTCATCTTAGGTTGAACCGCTAAACTTTTGGCTCTTTTGATGTGAGATTGGTAAGCGGCATGCTTTCTTACTGCGTCGAAACCAGAGGATATATTAATATCTTTATTACAACTTTGGCAATATGCGTAGTTTTTCCCTTTAGGGCTTTTTTTCCAATTAGAACATTCTAGTCGTGATTCCCATTCCATTTTATAATTTTGTGAGTATTTTTTTCGTTTAACTCCAGTGCTAGTAAACTATCGGTTTCCGGCATCGTAAAGAAAAAAAAGGTTCACAAATTGTCAATCAGAACTCAAGTTAAAACTCAATAAAACAAATACAACAGAACGCTGAAGAGAGCGAACAAGTAAGTCAAGTGCACTGTGCACGAATGAAGGAACGAACGAATAGTACAGTACTTACCTTTTGTTTCGTCATATAATACGAACTAAGGATTTTAGGTAATTCCCCTCATACACATCAAACAATAATGATCTCTATTAAAGAGCATTTTGGTCCAATTTCTTTTGTGTACCGCAGTCTTTCCAGGCCAAGCGAAACACGAAGGGGAATCCTCGTGTTTTAATTTGGTGTTACCAGATTGTTTTTGGTGTTGCCGTATATAGAAGTATTTAGAAATCGGGAGATAAAGTCACTAAATCGGGTAATCAGGACCATGAAATCAGTAGATCTCCCGATAAATCGGGAACTTTTGCATCATTGGTTATAGCTGTCACCTCTCTTTGATCTAACTTAATTACTTATGCACACGCGTTTTACTGTATAATAAGATAGGTTGGTAGGTTACTATAGATAAAAGTTTTTAAAAAATTCTTAGTTTTCGAGTATCACAATGCTACTTCGCATTTTTCACCAAAATTATGGGTAAACTTACGCACTTTAAGAAATTTGCATCTGATTTTTTTATCAGATCATTGTGGCCAATGAGCAATCTGGTCTTGACGTACCGCTTTGCGTGGCGCGATGAGCAGATCCTTTGTGCTTCTTTTTGGATCTCGCTTTCCAGTGACCGCCGACTAGATAAACTAGGTTTTGTACCTAATTTGCAAAGGGCCACAGCTACTTCCAGAAAAAATCTGCAGATGATAAGCGACCTGATTGGAGGTCTTACTTTATGTGCAATACACAACTAACTTTTTTGTAACTTAATGTTTAACATTGATCTTGGGTTATTTTTTCTAAATTTTCTAAGCGTTCCTATACAGTAAGTGTTATTACTGTATAAATCTTCGGTTAAGTCAACACTAGTATAATAATTTTCTAAAAATAAATGATGTCCTACATTTAAATACTCCCTCATTAAATGCGTTACCACTTTTTCGACGTGGTTTGTTCCTCCCACAGTAACATCAGATGCACCGCTGTATAAGTCGATTTTTAATATTACCCCTAACTAGTCAACCAGTGCATAGAACTTCAGACAATACTTATTTTTCTCCCCCTTCATATATTGCCCAAAGCGCAATCTACCTCTCCATAATATCATTGATTCATCGATCGCTATATTTGGATAATATAATTCTGATATTATTTTGTTAAAAAAGTCTATAATACTTTTTATTTTACAAAAACTTGATGATGTTTCGGTAGCACTAGCGCATAACATTCTAAAAATTTATTCCTTGACATTGTTTTAGAAAATACACGTTGATTGAAAAATGTATCTTTTTTTCAATAATCACAAATTCTATTGAGTTCTATAAATCCCATATGGAAAAGTAAACCAAAAAACAGTTTTAATGCTTCGCAAGTAATCGATTTTTACGAGGCACTTATACTTTGCGGCGCACGGGCTGATGATTTCTCGCGTTCTTCTTAGTTGTTGGCGCAGTCTCTCAGCATCTGGAATAACTCCGTATAGCATATGGCATAAAAGTAACAGATAGATTTTTTATTTTTCTACATTTTTAATGTTTGTAAAGAAAAACATAAAAAGTGTTATCTATAAGCGCCGATGTGGTATGTGGTCAAAATTTACTGCATAATAAGATAGGTTGGTAGGTAAGAATAGATAAAAGTTTTTGAAACAATTCTTAGTTTTCGAGTATCACAATGCTACTTCGCATTTTCACCAAAATTGTGGGTAAACTTACGCACTTTAAGAAAATTGCATCTGATTTTTTTATCAGATCATTGTGGCCAATGAGTAATCTGGTCTTGACGTACCGCTTTGCGTGGCGCGTTGAGCAGATCCTTTGTGCTTCTTTTTGGATCTCGCTTTCCAGTGACCGCCGACTAGATAAACTAGGTTTTGTACCTAATTTGCAAAGGGCCACAGCTACTTCCAGAATAAATCTGCAGATGATAAGCGACCTGATTGGAGGTCTTTGTACTTAATTAGCGTTTGGTACAATAGCCAAGCATTAGCCTTTGTAAAATCTAAATAATGGTAAAACAGACGCATAAGCCATCATTTACTTTTCCAGCGTAACTTGTAAATGTCCACGCAACTGTCAAGGGGTCAACGCCACCTATGTCCCAATTGTACTTTTCAATCATATTGGATCGCTTTATATTTACACATCTCGAGTTTTGTTTGTCAAATTTACGAACATTGTGCTTCCGTCCAGCAAAGAGGGACACCAGACTCACAATTTTATCGCCCTTCCAGTCAAAAGTTGAGATATCGATCCTGTTGACATCGACCATATATTCTTCCGAATAACCTCGTTACTTTTTCATCATTATCTTTTCAGTTGACAGCTTACAATCCGGGATCCGATTTCTTCTGAATTCTGATAGTACTCAAACATGAATGCTTCCTTTGGCTAGGCATTCCAACAAACGAAGAGAAGTAAAATAATTATCAAAATAAAGATATTTTTATTGTACGAGCTAATTGCATGACTACGTTAGAGGTTTCTCATTTAAATCTGGCTCTCCATCCAAGACGACATTTTCTGTTACCGTTTCAACCTCTGTCTTGAAGCCCGCGTTTTTTTACGCTAAGGTTTAGAAAATCGGTTTATTTATATATTTTCGTTAATATTTTATATTTAAACTATATGTCAACGTAATCTGTGTATAAAATTTTCTATTCGTTCCTACTATTACAATAATAAATAAAAGCTGACCTGATGTTCAAATCCTGTGATAATTATTAACTTTGTAAAAAATTTCACTACTGTCTCACTTTGCCTAAAGTTTTACATTAATTAATGTTACTATAACTTTATACTATGCATAATCAACAAACTATCACATAAAATACTGCGTTACAAATATAGTAGCTATCTCACAAAATCACTTTGAATACACCAATAAAAAAATCACCATTTTGCAACATTCAAACTGAGGCCGTCGTAAAAACAATTGAGTGCGTCAAGCGTCAAGCATTGCGCATGCGCGGCGATCGAATTCCACGAACGCTGTACCGTTAGCGTAATATGAATATCAAATAAAAATATCTAAATATTTTTTTTATATCTATATACGAAGCTAATATTTAAATCGTGTTTTAGAAGTTTATTATTAGAACTGACTTCAATAAAAGGGGAGATATCTTAATTTTAAAGGTTTTGAGAAGTTTTTCAATATTATGTGTGTTTGCGAGTATCTGCGTCGTTTATAAACTGATTTGATATTTTTTTTCTTAGAAAGGAGATACTTCTGTCGGTATCTGATGATGGGATCGATGAGGAATCGAGGGAACTTTAAATGTTGTAGAAAAACTAAATCACTCTTTCCAACAAATCTCAAAGCACAAGAATTCGTCACAGGTCACGCATTTAGAATGCACCAGTTTTTCAATGCCCTGCCGATAGCAAACTTTTCAACGTTTTCGTGTGTTTTTGCCAGTCCTATATTGAGGTTCGTGCATAAGATCATTCCTCAGCCTCGTGAGTGCCGGTATAGGCCGGCTAATCACTGGCAGACAGGGGCGGTACTTGTGATTTAGCCACCTTGTAGCGGAACTCACGGTGCGTCTTAAGAATAATGTTGCGACGTTTCAAAGAACTGATGTACTCTCGGCCAAATTGGCGCTGATACACCTGTAGGCGAAAGTCGCTTGGCATACCGTGCGTATGCGATGCGAAGCTCCGCCTTTTCGTGGCCGCCTCAATATTTTACTATTGTTTGAGAATTTTAATATCATAAAAGTTCACCTTAGAATGAAACCAGTAGTCGGCGTAGGACCATGCAACGAACACATTTAATTTGTTCTGAAATACTATCTCGTTTTGTTGTGATTTTTCATAAAATATTTTCGATATTAAGTTGAATAGTGACAAAGACAATATTTTAAAATTATAGGGGTTTCGTGTCATGTTTGGTTTATTCAATAAAACACGAATAAATGAAGTAAAAAAAAGTAACTATAACTGAAAAACTGGTTTGTTTAAATAGTAAAAATATTAATCTGTTTGCACATTATAATTTGCTAGACTATTAAGAGGTTTCCTTAAAAATAAACAAAGTGGACATTATGCTCATTTCTGAAACTCACTTTACGACTACGAGCTTCTTCAACATACCCAACTACACATTATATCATACGATGCATCCTGACGGAAGAGCACACGGTGGATCAGCCATCCTTATTAGATCTAACATAAAACACCATCGGGCACAACCATACCAAAAGGACTACATCCACGCCACAAGTGTTATTGTGTATGACTGGATAAGCAAGATCACAATATCGTCACTCTACTGTCCACCAAGACACACTGTAAAGAAGGAACAGTTCGATGACTACTTCAAATACCTTGGCAATCGATTCATAGCGGGAGGTGATTATAATGCCAAACATATATTTTGGGGCTCCAGGCTTACTCTTCCTAGGGGCCGCGAACTTTTTAAGAGCGTCCAGGCAGGAACCATGAACGTAATCTCAACAGCTCAACCTACATACTGGCCGTCAGACCCAGCAAAGTTACCAGACGTTATTGACTTTTGCATCACCAAAGGTGTAGCAAAGGATAACATAATATCTTGCTGTAGTTGCTGGAAGCTATCATCGGATCACTCTCCTATTTTGGTGGAAATTGGACTGAAAGCTAGAGAGACAATTAAAAAATGTACATTGCACGGTAATAAAACCAACTGGGACATGTTTCGTATTCTGGTAGACGAGGCTTTTAGCGCAGAAATCGCACTTGAAACGGAAAACGACATTGTGAATGCTGTTAAATTTTTCACCACTAGTATCCAGAGTGCGGCTTGGGATTCAACTCCAATAGTCCAACAACAAAGACCAGATGGGCAATGTATACCTCCAAGTATCCTGAATGAGTTTAGAGCAAAAAGAGATCTTCGCAAACTGTGGCAGCAAAACAAGTGCCCTGAAACAAAAAAATTACTGAACCATAAAATAAAAAAACTCTAAACAAATCCTCGATCAAGATCGAAACGCTAGTTTTCAGGCATATCTTAAGGATCTTGATGCCACCTCAGCTACTGACTACTCCTTGTGGAAAACAACAAGAAACATCAAACGACCTACAACAATTTCCCCACCATTGAGAAAAGCGGACAACTGTTGGGCACGTAGTGACCAAGAGAAAGCTGAGCATCTATCAAATGTTTTCCAACCCCATCCCTATGAAGACCCAGCAGACCACGAGAAGAAAGTAACCGAATATCTGAAGGAAATTTTTTAAAGAATATTTTCCTAAAAAGAATAATTTCCTTTAAAAGAATATTTCCCTAATATTTGGAAAGAAGTACCCATTGTACCCATACATAAAAAAGGCCAGCAAAGTGATATAGCGAATTACCGCCCTATTTCGATTTTAAATGTACTGAGTTGAGTAAAAAGGGTAGTTCACTCACGTATATATCCTGTAGTCGCTGAGTCAATTCCTACTGAGCAACATGGTTTCATGAAAAAGAGATCTACAACTACTAACTTAGGAGTATTTATGGATCATATATCTAGTGCTATGGATGGCGGTTCACAAGTTGATGTAATCTACACGGACTTGGAAAGGCATTTGATCGTGTAGATCACAATATACTATTGCGCAAGCTAAGTGAATTAGGTATCCGTGGTAATCTGCTTAGGTGGATAGAATCATATTTACGCAATCGTTCACAAGCTGTAGTCGTAGGAGGCTGCCGTTCTGACTTTGTTTATATCCCTTCTGGAGTACCTCAAGAGTCAATTCTGGGCCCGCTTCTCTATGCTGTCGGTTTGTATGATGTAGGAAAGTGTCTGCACCATGCACGTTTTCTCATGTACACGGACGACACAAAAATATATATGCGGGTGACCAACGAGGCTGATTGTACAAAATTACAAGCTGACCTTGACAGGTTGGTACAATACTATGCTGATAACCGCATAACAGTCAATTTAAACAAGTGTTCGTATATCTCTTACACTAGAAAAAAACATCCAATAGCATTTGATTACACACTAAATAATGTCAAGATAAGTAAAGCAAGTAGTGTAAGAGATCTTGGTATAATCATCGATGCCAAATTAACATTTGCTGATCATATTGATGCGGTTGTCAACAAAGCCTATAAGAACCTTGGCTTCATATTGAGGGTCAGTCAAGCATTTTCTGATGTTAACTGTCTGAAGGTTTTGTATTTTGCATACGTAAGAAGTATTCTTGAGTACTGTAGTTTAATTTGGAACCCTCATTACATAACATACACACAAAAAATAGAACATATATAGTCTAAGTTTATAAAATGTTTAAATTTTCGGAGCTATAAATCCTTTACAAATTATGATGAATCCTGTAAGCATTACCATTTTATGACTCTTGAAGACAGACGTACACTAACTGACATGTATTTTTTGTATTGTATTTGCAATGGCTATGTTGACTCCTTGGAACTCTCCTCTAGAATATTAACTTTTAATGTACCGAAAACTCGAACAAGACACAGTCGAAATCGTCTATTTGCCAGTCACGATACTCTTTCAAATTATGCTCAAAATTCGCCCATTAACAGAATGCACAGAACTTACAATAAAAAATTTAGTCACATTGACATTTTTAATAATTCTAAAGCAACTTTTAAACGAGAAATAACCCAGGCACTTAATAAAAAACATTAGTTGATTTAAACATTTAATTGTATTACTAATTATTTAAGTATGTATATTTATCTACTTAAAATGTATAACATTACAACACATTCAATACAAACACAAACACACACACACACTCACTCACACACACACACACACACACACACACACACACACGTGTGTGTTTATATTAACGACAACTTTTACTTTTATTATATAAAAAATGTAAATCCGTTATTGGCTGTAGGCTTAGTAAATCTGTAATAACTTAGTAATAACATTTAGCTGTGGATTTTGTTAATAAATAAATAAATAAATAAAAAATAAATAAATAAAAACAGAGGACACCACGACAATGAAATTTACAACGAAAGAGGTCAGAAGAGTAATACAAAAGGCCAAATCAAGGAAATCTCCAGGATATGACCTCAATCCTCATTACAAATAAAACACTGCAAGAGCTACCTGACTCTGGAATAACAATGATTTCAGCAATTTATAACGCCATAGTTAGACTCCAATTTATTCCACCGCAGTGGAAAACTGCACAAATAATTATGTTAATAAAACCAGACAAAAAGCCTGAAGATCCAAAATCATATCGACCAATAAGCCTGTTACCTATACCATCAAAGATACTCGAATCATTAATACTACAACGTATTATGCCATTAGTGGAACAGCATGGACTGATACCCGACCACCAATTTGGATTCCGTCAAAAACACGCGACTGTAGACCAAGTGCACAGGTTAATAGGCGAAATAGACAAGTCTTTTGAAACTAAAAAGTATTGCGCGAGTGTCTTTCTTGACATATTGCAGGCCTTCGACAGAGTATGGCATGAAGGATTATTATTTAAAATTAAATCGTTTTTCCCCAACAATATTTATAAGATTCTCAAATCCTTCCTAGAGAATAGATATTTCTTGGTGAACCACGGAGAGGCCTTCTCAGGTCTTTGCAATATTAATGCGGGAGTCCCCCAGGGTAGCGTCCTGGGACCGCTACTCTATCTAATTTACACGTCTGACCTTCCAACATCAGACTGTGTAACAACTGGAACCTTTGCCGACGAGACCGCAATTTTGTCTTCTCATGAGGATCCAACAGAGGCGTCAAAAATCCTACAAAAAGGAATAAACAATATTTCAACATGGCTTAAGAAGTGGCGAATCAAGGCTAATGAAACAAAGTCAATAAATGTCACCTTCACCTTAAAAAAAGGTACATGCCCACCAGTAACGCTTAATAACGTCGAAATTTCACAAGCAGATCATGTTAGATATTTAGGTTTACACCTGGACAAGCGACTTACATGGCAAAAGCACATCTTTACCAAACGCAAACAGTTGGGACTGCAAATACGGAAGTACTATTGGCTAATTGGTCGCCGATCGCAACTATCAATGAGTAACAAACTTCTTTTGTATAAAGTTATGCTTAAACCAATCTGGACCTATGGTATCCAATTGTGGGGGACCGCCTCTCATTCCAACATTGAAATCGTGCAGAGATTCCAGAATAAAATGCTACGAATGGTAACCGACGCTCCATGGTACGTGACAAATGAACAGCTTCATCACGACCTTCAAGTCTATACTGTCAAACAAGAAATTCTGCGTCATACGAAAACCTACAAAGAAAGGATCATAAACCACCCAAATCGCTTAGCGAAAGTCTTGATGGAGGAAACTCGCGCAACTCGTCGACTTAAACGGAAAATACCCCAAGACATACTCAAACAATAAAGTAAAGTAGGATGTGACCCTAGTCGCATTCCGAGCATGTCATGACAAGTCCCGACCTACCAACTACTTAATGTCCCCCACTATGTGACAAATCGTAGTGAATAATAAGACAAAAAAAAAAGACTATTAACATTTTTAATTATTTATACGGGATACTCACGATCTCTTTTTATTTTATTTGTCGATATTTAAACCTAGTTGCATAGGTCGTGGTTATCCCGTATAAATACATAATACATAAATATATAAATAATAAAAATGTTAATAATACGCAACGATTTAATTTTACAATCTTTTGTTAGAATACGTTGGTATGGTTAATTTTTTGTAACATTCTCTTAAGTCACAAACCTACTCGCCAATAAATAATTTTCGTTTTATTTTTACATTTATTACTACAACCACGAGTTGGTATTAAGGTAGCGTACAGCATCGCCTTTGTGGTCTAGCGGTCCGGCGTCGGACTTGACTTCTTCAGGTCCCGAGTTTGATCCCCGGGTCGGGCAAAAAATAGACAATATTTATTTTCAATTTTCTATCATCTTAAATTTCGTTTGGATGTGTGCCCGATTGGCAAAAGGATTGCCACCTATTATCACACTAGCTGTTACCCGCGGCTTCGCCCGCGTAGTCTACTAATTTGATATTTAGGTCTCCAACACTGCTCGTTAAAATTTTAAGATAAAATGTAGTCTATATCGCTACCCAAAGTTTCATCTATTTTTTTTAAGCATTAAAATCAATTCAGCAATTTTGCCGTCAAAACTGAACATACATTTTCTCTTTTCTAATTTCACCTCAGATAAATAGTAGGAATACGTTATTGTCTCCACAGTTTTATCTGCACTTCGGCAATTCCTGTGAAACTAAACTATATAGCAAGTTATGGAAACCTCTAACAGATTTTTTTTCGAAATTTTAGAAATATACATATCGTCTCTGTGGTCTAACCGTCCGTCTTCGGAATTACTTCTTGAGATCTTGGGTTCGATCTCCGGTCCGGGCAACAAAAAAAAACAAATAGAAGATGTGAAGTTTCAATTTTCTACTAAAAGTAGCGTTGCCCGGGATTGGGTAAGTGAAGTGGCTACAGGATTGGCATCTACCACATTGGACTTAATGTCTTTGGCTAGTCGTGAGCGTTCTGGTTGTACAGTTAGGCAGAACTAACCTTTCTCAGATATCCCATCTTCAGAAACTCACATTTAGAAATTGTAGCAACAAAATTAAACTCGTCAGCTTTTTAATATTAGTTTGAACCGATTCGGTAGTAAATTTGACCTTGCACTGAAAAATGTGGGAGAACATCCTTGCATAATGATGTGTCTACCTACTCCAAACGACGTCATTTGAAAACAATCATTGTTTTTGCGCACATTGCTTAAAATTCTTCGAGATTCATCAGAATTGCACAATAAAAGAGACTTCAACGGCTCAACTGGTTCACCAAGCAAAGGAAAGCAAACCTTACCATTAGCACAACCCTGCGTTTCATCTTTGAATTTTAAGGAATCATGCTGATATTTTTTAATCATTTTTCCAGTTAAAATCAAAGGAGGATTTTTATACTGTATCGTATGGTCATAATAGAATCCTGCATTAACAAAAACATTCCTATTAAACCTTCTGAAAATGATTCTACTTCGAGCTTGACGCTGAGCGCTAGTTGATCTTCTCGCTTGCGTCTGTGTAAATATCTCCATATCCCTCAAAGACACTTAAGGGGCCATATACGCTAAAATACGTCAGCAGTTTACTGTTTTTTTCATACAATGCAATCATGGATCTTGCTGACAAAAATACACAAGATTAACATGAATATGCTTTACTACACTAGTGTTTCCAAAACACGATTCATTTCACTTTGCTCGATAGAAAAAAATCAAAAAGTTAAACCTTTTTTGAAAGCTTTTGCTTTCTGTCTACTTCAATTGTGAAAATATCGACACCAGATTTAACATAACATAGATAAGTTCTATACCTAAAAGATAAGTGTTTCAGTTTTTATACTTTTTTTCAAATTACTTTTATAGTGTAAAAAATAGTGATTTGTCGCTTAAGACGTTTACTTTAGAGCGCCATTGTTCATAGTAATCATGGAACGGGGGAGCGCGGTGATTGGCTCTTCTGGCTGACTGAGTATGGGGCCTTAACGGTCAGCCTATTCTGCAATATTTTGAGTCTGAGTATGAAGTGACCGTTGTCGCTAATGTTAGCAAGTGATCATAATCCACAAAAACACTATTCTTGCCAAAATTTTTTTAGAGTTTCCTCAGGATTTCATCATCAGATCCGGACCTGGTGACCATGGGACCACCTCTGAAATATACCCTTCGAAACAAAAAAACGATTTTCCATACGAACATTCATCACCGGTTTTTACCTCAATCTTCGCTATAAAAAGTAGCCTGTGTTCTTTCATTCCTAATAAAGTGTCTGAATACAAAGTTTAACTGTTATACCTTCAAAAATGACGATTTTCCATACGAACAATCATCACCTCATTTGACCCATTCTCCTTAATTTTTTAGTGATAAAAAGTAGCCTATGTTCTTCCGTTTATCAGAAAGTGTCTAAATACAAAGTTTCACTGTTACAGCTTTAAAAATGACGAATTTCCATATGAAAATTCATCCCTTCTTTTTACCCATTCTCCCCTATTTTTTGCAATAAAAAGTAGCCTATGTTGTTTCTCAGGCTCTATTCTATCTCTGTACTAAATTTCATCAAAATCAGTTCACTTGTTTAGGCGTGAAAGCGTAACAGACAGAAAGACAGACAAAGTTACTTTCGCATTTATAATATTAGTAGGGATTAAATTTTGATTATTCGCTAGTATTGTGTTCAAGAGTAACAAAAGTGCCAGATCCGATTACAATTTCCAATGTTGCATACCTATATCGAGATTCAAGAGTAACCCTACTGGTCTAGACTCTAGAGGATGAAGAGTCGTGTTCTTGTTCATTATCATAATGTGAAATATTGATTATATTTAAGTAAGTATTTGTATGCTGTATTAGGTATTACCGTTATCTAGGTATATCTTACTCATCACTCGTGACATAAGCATAATATAATTATGATTAAGATCAAATTGTGTCGAGGGATTTTTAATAATTTATTTCTAAGGTGTGTAAGCTTCGGTAGGTTTCATCAAATTAATATGATTAAGCATTTGTAAATATTATATACCTACCACTAGCCGCTGGCCGCGTAGTTAATAGTCCACTGGAATATTTTTTGGGATAAAAATTATCATATTCCATTCGTTCATTTCATATCATTCCATTGACCCAAGTTACAGTCCATGTGTGTGCCGAATTTCATGAAAATCGGCTTAACGGTTTTCGGGTAAAGGAGTAACAAACAAACAAACATACATTTTTGTGTTTGCCGCCTAAAACTTTTGCACTTATAATACTAGTATGATCTAGCACTTAGATTAAGAAAACAAAGGACTTGGTTGTTAGGGATTGGGGTTTTATGATAAAAAACGCTGGGTATATTTTATAATTTTACATTATTTATTATTAAAAAGTATAATGTAAGTAATTAAAAATAAAATATAAGTTGATAACTAAATCTAGCACGTTGCATCATAGGCATAACAAAAATTAAAACTAAAGAAAGTAACAATAATTAATACCTAAAACAAATAATTTCATAACAAAATATTTAATTAAATGATAAAATATATTTAATAAAAAATGTTTAATCAAAATATTTAAAATATTTAAATTTAGCTTAACAGGTTTTAGGCGTTAAGTAAATGAAACGGTTTTCTTAATGAAAACACTTTTTAAAAAGTTTAAAGATTTAGGTATATAGTCTACTTAACATTACATAGTAATTTTTATATTTTATCACAGACGAATAACAAGCAAAAGAAACAAGAGCGCTACATTTTACGACTTGTTTACGTCTTCGGTTACTTTTCACAATAACAACTAAAATACAAATTGGCAAAGCGTGAGAAAACAATAAGGTGCTTATAAATAAATAACAAAATCAGCACCATCAGGTGATTTCAAAACAAACACCTGAGAACAAAGAACACTAAATGATTTTAACTAATACAAAATTATCTACTTTTTAAATGTATATGTTTTTCTATAAACCGACATCTCATTTTAATTTTTATTTATGAATAAATAGGTTTAAACAAAAGAAACAAGAGCGCTACATTTTACGACATGTTTACGTCTTCGGATACTTTTCACAATAACAACTAAAATACAAATTGGCAAAGCGTGAGATTATGATGAGAAAAATTATCTATTTTTTTAAATGTAAACGTTTTTTCTGTAAACTAATATCACAAAATATTTTTTATCTATCACATGAATAAAATGTAAGAGCAAAAGTCAAGTCAAAATCTCGAAATTCGCGAGCAAAACGCACTAAACTTTCTTTTTGCTGTGAGCAGTAATTAAAATTATTTTTTTGGCAGGTGTTCTGTGATGCACGCCTCGTCGATGGAGTGCGTTTCTTATTGTTTTCAAGCTGCAAACGTGCTGATTTGCGAACGTTGACGTGTATGTGAACGGGTTTTCTGCAAAAACATTGGTTAACCATTGTCGTCACATCCTCTTCGGTGATGGCTCTAAGAGGATGAGCGCGAGGCTTAAATCCAACGATGAACAGTCACCCGCTAAAAAAAACAGATTATGGCTCTTAATTATATACAAAAAGCATTGACTTACTATTACTAAGTAGCATAATGTAGGTAGGTAGCATAATGTTGTATTATACCTAATTTACTACCCTATAAATGTCGGTTTCAGTAGGTGTAGACTGACTTTTAAGACAATCGCAACTAAAATTAATATGATATTGGAAGGCAAACAAGCAGACGGATTTCCTGATGGTAAGAAATTCACTCCGCCTAGAGACACCAAAGGTGGAAATGGTGCGTTGCCAACCAGAGGCCGGAATGTTAGCCCTCGAGCATACATTATGCAACCTTATGCA
>NJDD01007711.1:57085-74096 GCA_002245505.1 Calephelis nemesis | reverse complement strand
TAAAAATCATAAATCAATTACTATTTTGTTTAATGTCTATCATTTCTAAACATGGAAAGTTTGACTGCTGATGGGAGAATATCGTTAATTAGACATTATATGATACTTTTTGGTGTCAGTCTTATTAGTCAATTAATTAACTAACGTATAACCATGACGACTTAATGGTTAAGGTTCATGTGCTTATTTACAACTTTAAACTAATTATTTATTTACACATTTTGTTAACCATCATTCAATTGTAATTAAATGGCTGTACCAAAACTGCCACTAAAATTTATCACCCGCTATGAAATTTTGTATTTCATACTTTAGCGGTATATGCTTTATGTATTAAGTTTGACGTACTAAATATTACAATAAGATATCTCTCTAAATACTTATCATTTTCCCGCATTGGTTGATTGTCTTATCACAAAACTGTCAAACCTATTCCATCACCTGGTATAGCGAAGAAAGTAAGTTATAGAAAGAAGTTAAATCTTTATCATCAAGAGGAAGCAAATAAAACACATCTCTTTTGTACTGAAAAAGGACAACCATCTAAAACAAAGAACATCCTGAAAATAAAAGCATTAAACTAGCAAACCTTGAAAAGGATGTCAGTTGTAGTCTTAAGCAATAAATGAGAACCATTAAAGTGCAGTGAAGCACACATCAATTCTCTACACACATCTGAATTATTTAAGTCAACTGCCGCGTTTGATACAAGAAGAACAACAGACTAGAAGAAGTCTAATTCAAGAAAACCTAAGCCGCTCCTGCTCTCATAAGCATATCATTATAGTGTCGGATAGTCAGGCAGCTTTGAAAGCACTGCAATCCGTCGAGTTTAAATCCAAGCTCACTTTTGAATATGCTCAAGTGTTAAACAAGCTTGGAGAAAACAACAAAGTAACTCTTGGATGGGTTCCTGGACACACAGGTGTTAAGGGAAATGAAGCTGCAGACGAACTGACTAGAAGGGGCTCAGACGCTCTCCCCACAGGACCTGAACCGGTATGTGGGATTGCCAGAAGCACTTCTAGAAATTTGCTCAAGATTTGAACCCGGCAAGAAAGTGTGTCCAACTGGCTGAAAAACTTGCCAACAGCACGTTAAGACACTGTCACGGGGTTTTGTACCAAATTTACATCGATTGCAATGAACATGCAACGAAAAGAGCTCAGGATCTTAGTCCGAGCGTTAACAGGATACTGTAGACTCAAAAAATATTATAACAGAATGAGCCTAGCAGAAGAGCCCGATTTCAGAGCTTGCTTGGAGGCAGAAGAAACGGCAATACACATACCGCCTCGTTGGTCAAGTGGCTAGCGTACACGCTTAACTACACCGATCAACCGCGAGGCTCGGGTTCGATTCCCGACGGGGGCAGGCATTTGTGTGATGAACATTTAGATGTCTGCATTTCCGGGTCTGGGTGTTTATTAAATTTATTCTGGTATATATTTAAGTATTTCTATGTATTAGTATCGTTGACTAACACCCATAACACAAGCATATAATTTGCTTACTTTGGGGTTAGATTCAATTTGTGTTACTTGTCCAAGAATATTTATTATTATTATTAACATAACATACTTACATAGTTTTTAACATACATTTTTTTTAAATTATCTCTTAATGAGACCTTATTCCGTTAGACCCCATCTCCCCATTTATGCATATGAAAACCGCCTCGTTAGTTGTTAGTAACGCTAAAGTAGCGTAACTAGTATCGTCTAAAAAAAGAGGAGGTTCTCAATTCAATTGCCTGTTTTTTTTTCTATGTTTGTAACGCGATTACTCCGTCAATAGCCAAACAATTTGATTTTTATGAATCAGGTAATTATGATAATATTAAAATGGCCTTAAACGATATGAACTGGGAGGAATGTTTGCTAAAAATTTCGTTAGAGGATGCTATCTCTCGTTTTTACGAGCGTTTAAATTACGTAATACAAACATATGTACCTTATAAAATAATTAAGCCATCCAAATTTCCACCCTGGTACAATTTCTCTCTAAGGAAAGTTCTTAAAGAGAAGCTCAAATTTTTGAGTAAATATCATCGATATGGTAATAATGCAGATTATGACACTTTTTCTTTACTTCGTAAACGAGCAAAATTACTCGAAGACAGCTGTCATAAAGCTTATATAGAAAAATGTGAAAATGCGATTGCAAAGAATCCAAAAATGTTTTGGTCTTTCATTAAAAATAATAAGCGGGGGTCTAATACTCTTCCCTCCCAGCTCACATATGATGGGCACATAGCTAAATCTGGAGAAAAAGCTTGTCTTCTTTTCTCAAACTATTTTAAAACAAACTTTCTTCCGTGTAATGACCATAATGTTAGACTTGGTAATATATTTTTAAATTTTAATAACACTGCCATCAGTGACATAGAAATTACATGTGCTGAGGTAGGAAAAATACTTAAAGGACTTGATCTCACTAAAGGTGCTGGACCTGACAATATACCACTTTTTATAGTTAAATACTCAGATTCTTTGACTTTACCTTTAACCTTGTTATTTAAGCGATCCATAGATGAGGGTATAGTTCCTAAAATTTGAAAGTCTGCTTTTATAACTCCTATTCACAAAAGTGGGAATCAAAGAGAAATTAAAAATTATAGACCTATATCAAAGTTATGTATATTCGCTAAAGTATTTGAGCAAATAGTTTATAAACAAGTATATAGTGTGCTATCAATATCCCTTATCCCTGAACAGCACGGATTCATAAAGGGCCGTTCAACTACATCTAACCTCCTAAGCTTTATTGACTACACTACTGAGGGCATGAGTTCGGGAGGTCAAGTCGATTCTATATTTACTGACTAGTAAAGCATTTGATAGAATAGATCATGCTTTGCTCCTGCAGAAGCTTTATTTAGCTGGAATCCACGGTAATCTTTATAGATGGTTTTCCTCCTTTGTCAAAAATAGGTCACAGGCAGTAGTTGCTAATGGCTATTTTTCTTCTTGGATTTATGTACCCTCGGGTGTACCACAAGGGTCAATTTTGGGGCCCTTGCTGTTTATTATTTTTATTAATGATATATACTTATGTTTTCAGCATTCAAATTTTCTTATGTATGCTGATGATATGAAAATTTACAAAAAAATAACTAACATTTATGATTGTTACTTGTTACAGCAAGATCTTAATAGACTGGAAGAGTATTGTACTGACAACAAGTTAGATTTAAATGTATCTAAATGTTTCTCAATGACATTTAGCCGATCGACAAATATTAGGCGGTTCACATATACTTTAAAGGGTCATTTATTAAAAAATGTTACAGAAATGCGTGACTTGGGCATAATTCATGACTCGAAGCTAACTTATGGAAGTCACATTGAATGGTTAGTTAATCGAGCTACAAAATCCCTAGGTTTTATAATAAGAATGAGCTCACAATTTAGTAACATCAAGGTAGTTAAAATTCTATATTGCTCATTTGTCCGTAGTCTGCTTGAATACTGCTCACAGGTTTGGAATCCCCAATATCAAACATACATAAATAGACTGGAATCAGTCCAGAAAAGATTTTTACGATATTTACAGTTTAAATGTAAGACCAATGATTCCAAATATGTATTAAAATGTAAAAGGTACCATTTACTTCCTTTGTCGGAAAGACGCCGAGTAGCGGATGTTACCTATTTACTTAAATTAGCACAATTTAAAGTTGATTATCCATCTCTCCTTTCTAAAATATTGATTAAGGTACCAAATAGATCCTCAAGAAATGCAATCTCTTTTCATGTCCCTCTATCTTATACTAATTACAGGCAAAACTCATTCTTTATAAGATCAGCAAAGGAATTTAACGAACTAGAAGGCATTCAGGAGCTTGATTTTTTCAATACCTCAGTAAATATTCTAAAAAAGGCAATCACTCGCAATTGGTTCAACTCTGTTTCGTAACTTTCGTTTTTTTTTCTCGTTATTGTTTTTGTTCGTGATTTAATCTAGGTTTGATTTTTTTCTCGATGTTCTTTATTCTTTTTTTTATATCTTTTCCCAGTTTTAAAGTTAGCATACTATAGCATAGTTAACAACCATTTTTGTAACTGTCTTATAAAATCAGATGTTATATGTGAAAACATGTTAATGGTGTTAAGATAATGTTTAAGTTATTCATTAAGTAATGTATTATTACTATTTGTTTTCCAAATAAATAAAAAAAAAAAATTTGGATGGTTCTTTTTTAGAAAGATTTTGTCATGATTCGACTGTATTTGAGTTATACTTAATAATCTTATCTGGATAAGTGAAATATTTATGCAGTATTAAGAGTCATTCAATAACTACTAATAGGATATTGATAAAATTTATGTAGTACCAGTGCGGAACCATTTGCTATTTTCCGAATAAAGAATTATCAAATAGCGATGTGTTACCAAATCAAATGGGTGGAGTCGGTTTTTGCATTTTTAGCCTAAGAACTTACGGACCGGTTTTTAACCGCGCCCGCGGCGATCACGGAACTTAAAAAGTTAGGCGTTAGTTAAATATAAATCATCTCTATTTGAAAAAGGCAAAGCTGTTTGACTGATGTATCAACGCACAGGCCAACACCGTTAGGGCTAGAAACTTAACAAATCATATATATATTTTCCTCTTATGACATAGGTATCTACTAAATACCCAATAGGTATAGTATATACATAGGTATAATATAGGTAACCAATATAAGCAGTTTTAAAAATTCAACCCCTAAGGGAGTGAAATAGGCAATAAAATTTGTGTGAAACTTTTATTTTTTTTCGACATTTTTGAATAAAATTTCGTATGAGTGAAGTAAGAAACACAATATGAGTTACGTGACCTTACCTTGTCACAAAAAAATAACTCTCGTTTAATCTCTTGGCACGTGTGTGACGTGGCGTGCTATTTTTTGAGAATAGACTTTTAGTCAGTGGTTCGTGAAAAAAATATGTTCAAGTAGTGTTTAAATGTGTGGTAAGAATCATCAAAAAAATCTTATGTACCTAAGTAGTAAATAAGTAATGTAAGTAGGAAATAGTGCGTTTTTGGAAATATGTAAAAGAATATTTAAACAGTTGGAAATAAATCTTAAACCCAATTAATCTTAACTACTAGTAAATGTACAACTCCAGCTTCAACAAGTTTCGTATACGTAGCGAGGTTTATCGTGTTCCCTGATTTTCTGGCATCTACCGTAGTTTGTAATGCTAGCTCGATTAATTACTTCCTCTAATGTGCCGAATTTCATTAAAATTTATACTAGACCAAAAATCTGTGGACATTGTGACATCTTTATAATGTTACTAGCCATCCGCCCCCGGCTTCAGACGGGTTTAAAATATACATTAAAATCTTTTTCTTCAATCATTTTATTGTTTAAAAAAAACCGCATCAAAATCCATTGCGTAGTCTTAAAGATTTAAGCATACAAAAGGTCATAGGGACAGAGGAAGCGACTTCACTACATAGTATAAAACAAAGTCGCTTTTTCTGTCATGTGTCATGTTGTATGTCCCTATGAACGCTTAAATCTTTAAAACTACGCAACGGATTTTGATGCGGTTTTTTTTAATAGATAGAGTAACTCATGAGGAAGGTTTTTATGTATAATATCATCCATTAAATAGTGGACAAATACTGTTATTTTTGAGGTTTCTAATGTGATGTCGCAAATAATTACATTTTTTCCGCTTACATTGCAAACGCAGGCTGAATCCTACGAGATTTATCAAAATAATGTACTAAGTATTGTACACAATGAAAAGGTCTACAGAAAACTCCGCGATGGTATATGTCTATCTCTTATGGATATATATCCCACAATAACATTTTTTTGTCATTTACTTTTTACGACAAATAATGACTAATATTCGAAGCGATTTTAAACAATACAGCATTAATCCTTATCCAATTAAATACCTTAAATACATTGTTGATTTAATATAGATCTATTTGGCCTTTTACAGCATCTTATTTAAATCAATATTTTTGAAGAGATTAAAAATTGCGGAACGTAGCGTTTACGGCGACGCGGCGCGGCGGCAGCGTGCCTATGAATAGCGCGTCGGAGGCCGCGGATTTCCTTATAGCACATTGAATTTAGCAGCGATCGGACGCGTTATCGGAGTTTTGTAGCGAGGAAAATAACAATAACAATACTTAATAAAAAAAACTGGATTGATTTTATCATTTTTTCAGTGAGTTACATATTTTAAACCCGTGCAAAGCCGGAGCGGGCCGCTATGTTTTTTTATAAACAACGTTCACAGTTTTTCTGTAGCGTATTTAGTATATCAGCATTGCACCCGTGCGAAGCCGGGGCGGGTCGCTAGTTGTTTTATATTATGCAGTGATCTTACTTGTTTCTTTATGTTTTCACAGGTCCTAATCTATATCAGTACTAAATTCCAACCCAATCCATCCAGCCTTTCGAACTTAAGCAAACAAACGCTATTTTTCTTGTGAGCGTTTAAATTTGGAATAGGGACATACAAACCCACTCATATACAAACTCTCAATTTTGGAGTGTACATCAATTTCCATGAGATTTTCAAGGGTGGAAAGTTAAGCTAAATTTCAAGTGAGATAACGACAACCGCCCTTAGCAAACCTTGTAATTATTAGCAAGAAATATGCTAAAATTATAAGGAAATATTATTTTATTAAATTGTTTCCATCTTGGCACTTGGTGAAGCTCAATTTTGTACATAAATAGAAAAAAGCCGATTTGGCTGAAACTTGATGGAAGATTAGAACCAGGAGACGGACATAGGATACATTTTTCGCGTTTGGCTGTGAGGAAATAAACTGAACTGGAACGAAGTTGGCCGGAACAGTTAGGTATAATACCCGGCTTCGCCCGGGAGTTGATATGAGATTACGGTAACGCGGTAGTTAAAATAAAAAAATAAACTATGACGTAATTGCTCGAAGCGCCTTTCGAAACGCAACTCAAATAATCGTTGTTCTGAATGGAGTTCAACTACTCGACAAAAGATGGCGCCACTACTTCACTTAATTTTCAAGTTGGGGAATTGGAAAAGCACTTATATCTTTAAAAATACGCCCTTTAAGATAAAACGGGAACTTTCTTGTTCGAGGGGAGATAAAGGGCTATTACACTATATAAGTCCCTTTATCGTATCAAAAATACTTTTTAAGTTTTATCGGCACGCACATTTTATTAACTTATTTTTATTACATATAATGATAATGATGAATACACTTACAATATTTGGCTGTGATTTGTTTTGTCAAAACTGTTGATTGTTTTGTCATAACGAACAACAGTGAATAGTGATTATTTATTTCTCATTCGAATTAGGTTAAGTCCTAAACAATAGTATTTCATTTCATTTTGCAAATAGCGCCAAGTAGCTGCAAAGTTCGTGTCACTTTTGACGGATTTTTTCTCTTTTTAAAATAAATTTAATGCAAATGCAATAGAAGTACACACTTTGAGAAACCACTAAGAGGATGGGGAAGGGGGTTGAAATAAATACACAACATATCAGAGGAGGCGATCACAAAATCAATAAAAAATGTCCCCCGTAATTAATGACCGCCCATTATTTACATATGACCTGACGTGATCGTGAAGCTGACGTGATCGAGATCGTTATTTTTAAATTCAAGGTATGGTTAATTCATATTACTGCATACCTAATACTAATCCAATCGTTAAAATGGACCGATTGTGATTTGCCTGAGTAGATCACGATACACCGACAAATCATAATCTGGCCAGGAAAATCACAAACGTAAGATAGTTGGACACATCGTCAGTTCAGTTCCGTTTAGTCTAACTAGTGGCGCTGTTGCGCTCTTTCGGCTGTATAAATTTACGTCAGACAAAGATGTTGACGTCACAAGCAAAGGCCAGGCCACATCACTGAGTTACGGCGTCGCATCGCAAAAATCTCCGACGCCGCACAATGCATCCCGGAAAAATCCGGTGTGCTGCCGCAACGTACAAATCTGCGATACGACAACGCGCTGCTGTTTAATCGGTGTCCATACATATTACAATTCTAAGAGAAAATTTTAAAAACAGAATAAAGTGTGTACAAGTTTATATTCAAAATTTTGAGGAGTTAAATAGTGTTGAAAAAGCAAAACTCGGTAAATACTTATAAACATTTTCATGTTTGCTAACTGTCAACTAAGACCTCCGATGTCACTATTAAACTAATTACGAAATTCGTTTCCGATTATGTTATGTTTATGCTCATGTTCCACTTTCGTTTGGTGTTTTGCGTAAAATTTACAAAGAATCGTCAACAAACATTTCTTCAAGCATTTGTGCGCCACCTCGACTCAATACATTTTTTCATCTGTATTCATAATTGTCAGTAACTGGTGCACCCAATATTTTCTTTTCTGTTTCTTTTTCTTAATATATCTTAACGCAAGCAAAAGTAGAACACGCGCAGTGTGGTCCATGTTTCACTAAAAACTAAACCGTTGGTTACTGCCTTATCGTACGATGTCGAATCCGATGAAATTTTTGCATTGCGACATCGCAACGCAGTGATGTGGCCTAGCCTCAAGTGAAGACTGTGCTTTAAGAAATAATGACACTACCTGCTGCCAAAAGTGTTTTTCTAGTAAATGATGAGAGTCTGTTACGATCTCCGATGGAAAAGAATTACCTAAATACAATGGAGTTACAAAATTGCTTTTTCCAAACCAGATTACCTAAAATACCTCGGAAAAACGTCAAGTCATATCACATTCATTTGTAATCACATTCTTGACGTTTTCCTACCTAAAAATTTCTAAAGCTTTTTATTCGCCAGATATAATCTAATCCAGGAACAGGTCGGCATTTATTTCTAAACCAACTTAAAAAACAGGAGGTATTTATTCAATTTAGCTATATATTTTGTGTATGTCTGTTCCACGATTACTCCGCCAATCATGAATGGATTTTAATTTTTTTTATAATATTGGAAGGCAAACAAGCAGACGAATTTCCTGGTGGTTGTAATATTATTTTCTAATCTGGCCTTTGTAGTTGGCAACTACACTGGCCAGCAATAAAAAATAAAAATGTTCTTAGTATAATTTTTTTAAAATGTAGAACCAAAATTTAAGTCGAAAGGACAGTCTGCGACATGTTCTGACACGGTCTACATTGGTCTACATCTAGTAATCTCAGCCTACTTTTCTTATTCCTAACATTCTTCCTAATATTCTATAAGTCGACAGAACTATGACTGCTGCTTGCTGCTTGGTGTCTGCTGCTCGGTGGTGGGAGGACCCTAGACCGGCGGAAGCTGCCCGCCGGTGTTCTTCTGTGGCCGCCTTCCCAGTGCTGCTTCTGGCTGCTGAGGGAAGGCGCCAAAGGGTCCCGCTAGCCCAACCGCCGAAGACTACAGCAGCAGTCCTTCGAGTTCCGTCGACAGACCACCGTATCCCACGACCCTTTTCTTTCTTTATCCGGCAGAACCTTTTTGTGCACAGACTTTTTGTATGGACTTTATTTTTACTAGTGTTTCTTTTATTATAGTGTTTTTTTTTGTTTACATTTTTTAATTTTTATGCCAACAGGATCCCGTGTCCCAAATATGTCTGTTGGTTTGTTATTTTTTCTGTTAACATAGTGGTGGGTGGTAGCTAAGCCACCCCCACTACGTTACATGGTAAGAAATTCACGCCGCCTAGGGACACCAAAGGTGGTAATGGTGCGTTGCCAACCTGAGGCCGGGATGTTAGGCCTCGAGCAAAAGTAAGTTTACCAGCTACCTTTCCCTCTGAACCGGAACACGTCATAACGATATGGCGGCAGGAATAGTTAAGGCGGTGGTACCAATCCGGGTGAGTATCTGCAAAACTCCACCATTTAGTCAGATGTCACAGTGTTAGTGACAGTAACCTATGCTCGCTTTTTACGACCTGCCTGAAGGAAGGCAGATGGTTTTCAACAAATTTAAAAAAAAAATTCGCCCTAAATATGATTTAAACTTGTCCCTGTCCTTGTCGAAAACTCTTACAATTAGAGCTACTGATGATTCAAATCCTGTCACGAAATATTAATTCCTTTATCGTTTAAACGGGAGTCATGTCATATAGATACACAGTTCTGAGTACCTACATACGTGTTTCGCTACATATAGGACCGCATGAACGACATAACACAACAAAACAAAAAAAAAAACAACTGAAACAAGTTTTAATAAGTATGACAGCACAATCCATATTCACAAAACAATCCGCAATTTATTGCATTCATTTGTTACAAAAAATGTTATAAATGAAGAACCACTCTACCGATTTCATGCAAACTTGACGTAAACCATCTACTAAATAATCCAAACAAAGCCTAAAAATTTGGTTCGGACAGGTAAGTCACAAGGTTCACAAGAAGATAAGTCGAAGCGTTTACTTTCAGAAAATACTTTACAGAAAAAAAGTTTCTTCGAATTGTTTGATCTAACCATTGCCGTGCTTTAATCAAAAATTTTCAACCCACAGGAAGAGGTGCCAAAACCCTCTTGGTGAAAGCAACCAGCGTCATGGAGAACTTTGTAAAAGAGCTTTAGCAGAATCTAAATCCAAACTTTTAATGGAAATACGTGCTGCTTGGCAAAACTATGCAGTAAAGCCGATTTTCACCTTTACGAACTGGACTATAAGTACACGATCAGTGACCGTGCTTAGCTTTATTACATTGCTTTGCTCGATCTTGCTGTTGTCTCTCGCCCTGAACTAGTATCTGAGTTTGGGCAGATTAAAGCCCATGCTTTTTTATATCATGATTTGTTGTTTATTATGAGTTATAAAGTGCGTAATCGAAAGTTAAAACCCAAGGTCTTACTGCAGCGCAATTTTGGTGGAGTGAATAGTGATCTGCTCAGTGAAGATGCTCGTAATATTTATTAGTCTCCTGTGTCAACAGCCTCAACAGTTGATGAAAAAGTGGAATTATTCTCATCTTCGCGTATTCAACTTTTTCATATTCATGCTCCTATTAAACCTGTTAAAATTAAGCATGTTCCTGCACCGTGGTTAACAGATGACCCAAAGACGCTTAGTCATAGGAAAAACAGGGCTAAAGCTAATTTGAGACAGAATAACACAGACGAAAATTGTGACAAATATGTAAGGCTACGAAATCGCTGCAATACCATGTGTAGACATGCTCAAAGACGATACATTCACGCATCAGTCGAAAACGGCGACAAAGCAAAAACCTGGAAGTTTTTGGAATCACTAGGAGTTGGGAAACAAAACCTGTGTACAACCACATCTAATATAGATATTAATGCTCAGTGCATATATTTCATAAATATTTCTCTTGCCCTCCGTGTACTTTTGATAGTAAACAGAAGTCAGTGACATTAAAATCTTTTTCGGATCTCCCAATACCTGATTTTCCTCCGTTTAAATTTCAAGAACTTACTGCAGGTGATGTTGAGATGTTTATATTATCTATTCCTTCGAATGCTGTGGGTTGTGACGATATAAGCCGTAAGATGATTATCTCTATCATTAAAACTGTTTCTCCTATCATATCCCATATCCTTAACCATCCCCTTGACACTAGCACTTTTCCTGATAAATGGAAAGAAGCCAAGATAATTCCGCTCCCTAAAAAGTCCAATCCTCTAGCTCAATCCGATTTTCGTCCAATATCCATTCTTCCGTTTCTGTCGAAAGTTTTAGAAAAAGCTGTTCATAACCAACTCTCTTATTATATGACGACCAATGGTTTGCTTAACTCCGCACGGTCAGGATTTCGTCCAAGTCATAGTTCATCACTGTCCTCGTCAAGATTTCCGATGATATTCGTTTTGGAATGGATAACAGGCGGCTCACAGTACTAACTTTAATTGCTTTTAGTAACGCTTTTAACACCGTTGATCACCAAATACTGCTAAGTCTCCTAAGATCTCATAACATATCTCTAACAGCACTTAACTGGTTTCAAAGTTATTTAGAGGGACGTAGACAACGAGTTAAGGCGGGGGATATTTCAGCCTGCTCTGTTGGTGTGCCTCAAGGTGGTTTCTTATCTCCTCTGTTATTTGCAATATTTGTTAATTCTATTACCAACCAATTATCTTCCATTGATCACATGAACGCAGACGATCTTTAATTATATACACAATCGGCTTTTAATGACCTTTCTCTTGCTATCTCTATTTTAAATGATGTTTTGTCCAAAATAGCGGATTGGAGTAAGAAATATGGTTTAGCCATAAATCCAAGTAAATTCCAAGCAATAATTATAGGTGGCGCTAAAGTCATTCCGAAAATTGACTGGGCAAATACTTCACAAATTTTAATTGATGGTGTCCACATTTCTTACACGAAAACGGTAAAAAATTTGGGTATCTACTTTGACGAAACATTATCGTGGAGCTATCAGTTTAAAGAGCTTAGCAAACAAGTTTTCAGGGCGTGGAATTCAATAAAGAGATTGCGTACCTAATTTTCTTCCAACTCCTACTACATACTTGACTATGCAGATACTTGTTATACTGACTTAAACTATGAGCAATTTAACAAACTTGAGCGTCTTCAAAATCTTTGTGTTAGGTTTATGTTTGGCGTTCGTAAATATGATCATATCTCTGAGTACCGGTCAAGACTCGAGTGGCTGCCAATCCGCCTTCGTCGGAATCTACATATTCTATGTCTCCTGTACTCTATTTTATTTGATCCTTGTGTACTTAAAAGAAAGATTCCAATTTTTGAGAAATGATTACAAGGAACTAAGTTCGACGGATAATCTCTCTTTGCGCGTGCCGACCCAAAAAAATAATTATTACCACCCTTCTTTTACGTGCCAGGCTATTCGTCTCTGGAACTATTGCCAATACAGATTAAAAAGGCTGAATCCATAAGGTCTTTTAAAAAAATATTATTTAAATACGCAGAATACAACTTAGAGTAATATCCTTAACATCGTGTTTTGCTTCTTTTTTCTACCCTTTCATAGATTGTGCATTCCATATATTATGTATGTATATTATTATCATACTTGACATCATTATACATATATGTATATATATCTATATGTATTATTTATTTATTTAATTTATTATTACTTTATTGGTAATATACGTATAATATATGTATTTTTGTAATTCTGTGCTTATTAATATTTGTATGTATATTTAATGTATTTTATTTAAAGTGTATATTTTATATGAAATAAAACCTTTGTTTTTTTTAGATTAATATTAGTTTCTCTTATGAAGCCCTCCCTTAGTTTTTAAATTACTTAAATTGTTTCCTTCACCTTAAGGTTGTCTGGCAGAGAACGCTCTGAAGACCGCCTTTGTGCACCTAAGTTAAATATTATTATAAGTGAAAAGTGTGTATTTTTTTTTTAATATCGGTGCGTTCTCCCCGTGTTGGTCCGGGCTCCTTTGCAGAATGTACCATCTGCCTTTCTTGCCAGGCATCTCGCAAAAGGCAAGCATAGGCTTATCATCACTAACACCGTGACATCTGACTAGGTGGTAGAGTTTCGCAGCGACTCGCCCGGATTGGTACCACCGCCTTACCTATTCCTGCCGCTATAACGTTATGACGTGTTCCGGTTCGGAGGGTAAGGTAGCCGGTAAACTTACTTTTGCTCGAGGCCTAACATCCTGACCTCAGGTTGGCAATGCACCATTACCATCTTTGGTGTCTCTAGGCAGCGTGAATGTCTTACTATCAGGAAATCCGTCTGCTTGTTTGCCTTCCTATAATATGAAAAAAAAATAAAGTGTATTCATTCATTCATTCATTCATCGCTGCAGAATGAAACATATGTCGAAATGTTTTCTGCTAAGTGTTTTAGGAGATAGACAAATCTCCCAAAATGCTGGTAAGAAAATACTACATATTTTACTATGTGAATTATTACTATCAAATTTGGAGTTCAAAGTGTTTGAAATTATTTGGGTTCAATCTTAATTTATATTAATCTCGTGTCACAATGTTTGTCCTCAATGGACTCCTAAACCACTTAACCGATTATAATAAAATTCGCACACCATGTGCAGTTCGATCGAACTTGAGAGATAGGATAACTTAAATCTCAAACTATAGTCGCAATTTTAATTTATTGCCAATTATATTTTGTCTGTTATTATTTGACAGTCACAATTATCTGTTAACTCCAAATGATTCTAACAGATGTCGATACCTTTTGACTGGGTTGAGTAAGTAATCGATAGATGGCGCTGCTATGTAATGTAATATAACAAAAACTTTAGCCACAGCAACGCGTGGCCGGGTCAGCTAGTTATATTATATTTTGGTATATTGAATACGAGCGAAGTGTATGGAAGGGATAGAGTAAACGATCCCAGCGCATGCTGCGGCAGAAATGTGTAACAATAGGGGTTATTGAAATTTGATAATCAAACGTTATTTTGAAAATGAGCCATTATTCTTGTTGTATTATAATTTTAATGAAACCACACTGTGTAAATTATAGTGTAGAGTGTAGATATTGCACGCACAAGGATGAATCGATTGATACTAACTTCCTTTTGGCCTTTTGATCTTCGACGCTAATTGCTACTTTGTCGTCATATTTCTTGTTGATATCGACACCTTCCAAAATCAAGAAATTTACTACCGCGAATGCCCATTCGTCGTAATTCTCACGTCCTTTGAGCTTGGGATTTCACAGCACGAAAACTAATGGTTTTTTTATAAAATACGCGATACTGGGCCCATAACCTAATAAAACGCTCGTTGATTTTTCACAGGGATAATGTTTTTATTAAAAAAAGAAGGGTACAATGACATCAAGTATAATAGAAAATAATGAGGCAGTTTATAGATAGTGGTAACAAAATAGATGTCGCCACTATGTACTAAAAGTGTGATTTCGTTGTATATATTTTACATTTCATATAACCATGACTGTAATTAAATACATGAGTAGCACATCTTTAAAAATAGATAAATATTGTACAATCTTATCCACCTTTGATAAAAGTTATGAAATTTTAATTTTACGAATACGAATTACTATTAGTTAGTCATAGCATTGTAATCTATGAATCATTATTAAAAATAGCGTCACCATTGTCCATTACGTAAACATGCTGACTATATGCTGAAAATACTGACAGTATTTTTCAAAATCGATTTAGATTTATAGACTATAAGACATGCTTAATTTTATTGCATGCCGTAGTCCACCCGACGAAACTCGTTACTAAAACGTAACGAGTTTCTTCGGGTGGACTAGGGCGTCATAATAGTTTCTATGGGAAAAACTGAAGTGTTGTTTTTACCCACGACGTAACGGAGATGCGTTTGGGGTGAGAGGATGTTGGTGCAAACCAATATTACCATTTATCTCTACAACCACTGCACTTAAAGCAGTTTTCAGTGATAGATTTTGATTTGGTTTGTGCATAATCTTAGTTAAATGTTATGTTAACACCTCAACATAGGGTAATGCAGAAAACATTTGTTCAAATCAAAATTGCTCGTATGGATTTGAACAAATGCTTACAGTTTTAGCTACTGCGTGTATTAAAAAAACGATAGAATTCGATACTTAAGTATTTCTGTAGATTGTGGTGATATAAAAAAGGATAAAAATTATTAATAAATTGAAAATAATTATTTTAAAATGGAAATCTTTCCCCGCGATGGTCCGGGCTTCTTTGCAGAATAGAGCATTTGCCTTCCTGCCAGGCAGCTCGTAAAAGGCAAGCATAGGCTTACCGTCACTAACACCGTGTCATCTAAATAGATGGTAGAGTTTCGCAGTGACTCGCCCGGATGGGCACCACCGCCTCACCTATTCCTGTCATCGTAACGTCCAATGCTTGTCGTTGACGTGTTTCGGTTCGAAGGGTAAGGTAACCGGTAAACTTCCTTTGCTCAAGGGCTAACACCCCGGTCTCAGGTTGGCAAAGCACCATTACCAATTTTGGTGAGTATAGGTGGCGTGAATTTCTTACTATTAGAAAATCCGTCTGCTTGTTTACCTTCAATTATCATAAAAAAAGTCATCTGCGGTTTAAGCGCAAGATATGAAAGTGGAGCTAAAGCATTTTTTAAGAACTTTATTCTGTCCTTTTAGTCTTTCCTCGGCTAGCCAATACTTGCTTGCTTTAAATGCTTCTCAATCGCTCCAACTCTTCCTATACTATTATGTTGGTTGTCAAAAAGTTTTCTTTGACCTGGATCAGTTACCACTACACCGGCTAAAGATCGTAATCTACTGAGCGTAACATAAGCCTGCCCTTCGGCGGATGTTTTGGGTCCAAGATACATTTGCTTTGTCGACTGTCGTGCATTTTAGGTTACAGACAGTAACTGCCCAACTTTTTATGAGTGGAATCATCACTCTTTCTATTTTACTTAAATTCTTATTCCCTTGATAAGATATTCGTCCTGGTGCAGAATGTCTACCCAAACATTTTTATCCTATCGACTTCTGACATCATCAAACTGAGCTATAACCTTCTTGAGTAGTTTTCCGTCTTCCACCTAGCCTCTTCCTTAATCTTTCCACTCATATTCCTGAACAAATTCCATGCTGCCATTGAATAATCCTTCGCTGATTTTGATATTTATCATTTACATCACTCGTGTAGTTAAGCCCAGTTTTATGTGTGACACTAGACCTCCTTGTGTTATTTGGGTCAATTTGGACTGCAGGTAATAAACTTTAACTTACACTTAAGAATTGGTCAGATAATCAGAATAATAATAATCAAATAAGCAATCAGATCTGTACACGTTCAAATCAAAATAAGGATAAATTCAAGGAAAAAATCTTGTATAACTACTACAACCAAAATCATAATGTAAAACAATTTTCAAAGTTATATTAAACTTAATTTACAAGCAATAAGAAAAGCTAATGCAACACAAGCTGGGAGTGTTATATGATTATTGATTTAAGAAAGCATTCATAGAGACTCATCGTAGATTTAGAAGACCAACGAAAATTGTAATTTTTATATAATGAATGTACCTAAGTACCTCTGCTCTTTAAAAAGTTGGAAATAAAAAACAAAATTATTTTGTTTTTGAAAAATCCCGCGGCGGTTCC
>NJDD01007711.1:0-37929 GCA_002245505.1 Calephelis nemesis | reverse complement strand
TTTCTTTAAAAATGCTTTATTTGTGTATTTTAACTGAACAAAAATGTACGATAAGCCACAAAAATAGTCTTTTTACCAAATACGTATGCGACTATTTTGCCTGTTGATGGCACTCAAACCTTCTCGCAATTTTAATCTGCTTAGTGTGGAAAGCATTTAATTATTGTTTCTTGAAACCCCTATATCTTCAAAGGTACAATAAGTGAAACTGGACTAGACCCCCTTAAATGACCCCTATTTATGGTACTTGACTATGTATTTTTAGATATACTAAGTTTTTTATTTCTTTTCAGTGGGCCCAGAGCTTTGGATGAATTTATGGAAGAAAAGACTGTCACTATTTCCTTACCAAGAAAGTTTTAAAAACGAAGAAAGTTTACATTAGTATTACATTAATATACCTATTTGTTAATTGTTGAATGTTTATGTTTTTAAATTATAATTAATAAATAATTTATAATTTTAGTAGTGTTTGTTATTTCTAAACTTGAAAAGTTTAGTTACTGATGCGAGAATATCGTTAATTAGGCGTATGCCCATCCATATTCGCATTCTATATCTGCTTTGGCAATCTTTCATCTGTCATTCTTTCCACATGTCTAAATTTTCTCATTTTTACACCAACATTTTCATTCAATTCTCGGACATTTACTATTACGAATGCGGTCAACGAGCGTTACACTACAGATTTTCCGTAGCGCTCATATTTCGACCGCATTAAAAGCAAATTTCGAATTGCTTACGCAGCGTTCGATTCACAATATTCCTTGCACACACTTTTCTTTCCACATCTGAATTGTGCCTTTCATCCTTGCTAAAAGCACAATCAAGATATGCAATTTCATTCACTTGTTCCAAAACTACATCATCAACTAAAACTCTTACATTTGTTCTTGAAACACCATTTCTTTAGTTTTCATCGCATTTAAATATAAGCCCCTTTCTTTACAATCGCCTTCCATAACCGTGACCATAGTTTGCAGCTCAGATGGTATAGAGCCCAAAAGTACAGCATTATTTGCATAAAGCAGGCAGTTCACCACATGGTTGCCCATACTCATTTCCTCATTCAATCATCTTATCCTCTGAAGACATTTGTCCAAATACAAGATAAACAAGTGCGCTGACAATACACAATTCTGCTTGACGCTAAACCAACCATTATATATTAAACCATCGCGATATGCTGGCATCAGCCCGTACACATGCTTTATAATCTAAATACATAGACTGCACCGCAGGCACTAGGGCCCGGCGATCCCATAATCTGTTAAAATGTCCCAAATTTTCTTAACAATACAGTAAACAAACAAAAATAATAATATTAAATAAAAAATTATAATAGATGAACGCTCGTTTAGATTCAAACATCTATCCATCGACCAAATTTCACCGATAGGATTAGTAGGGATACTCTTAAATCTGAATATCATTCGAATTGGAAATTGGAATCGTATATATCTCTTTTAGGTAGTTTTGAAAACAGTACTAGCGAATTATTACAAAATATAAATTAAACGAATTCATTTAAACATTATTAATAATTATAACATTTATTGTTTACTTTTAACTAAATGTTAATGATTCGCCAGTATTGTATAAATGAGTACCTAAAATGACATACTCGATTCTAATTTCCATGCATTGCATGAATCAAACTTCAAGAGTTCAAGTTTTTAAGCCCTACCATAATAATAGGCATAATAGGTTTTTGGTCTTTTTTCTTATCCTTAACAGTCTTTTCTTTACTACATTTGGAACACATGTCTTCAAAATCAATGCAATGTTCATGTACCTGATGGAAGCTTAATCACGAACCGCCAAGGCTTATTAGAGTTGTACAAATGCGCCAATTGACTCACTAATTATATTGATAGGGATGTCGAAGACAGTGTGAAATATAGAAATATCGTATTGACATAATGTACATTGAAGCCAGTCTTCAATGAGAAAATATGTAACATTTAATGTTTTACAATAGTCATGACGGTTGTCTTCTTCTCTTCCTCTTTTTGCCTTCATCTTGTCTTCAATGGGAGATCACCACTACTATCGGACAGTCCGTTGACCGAAGTTATCCAAAATCTTTCCTTTTGTTAACACATCGATCAGTTTGCTGTTTTGATTCCTCATCTTTGTTTTCTTTTTTTTAGTTTTTTTGTTATCCCCTTTATCAAAATTTTTGGGTCAGTATCTTCTTTCAAAGTCGATAGCGTTCTAACTTGCTTTGCTCATTTACGAACTTCAAATAATTATTTTGGAATGGATGATAACGTCTGTGAAATTTAAGATGACGTGTAATTTGGATCTTTATTCAAGAGTAAGGCCACGGTTATCTTTTATTATTTGCCACGATATTTTAATTTGATTAAGGAAAACATTATTTATTTACCGTATTCCAGCAAGAATCCCGAGAGTACCACACCGTGATAGTCAAAGAAAAAACTCAACATGACTTTGAATTTTGAACGAAATAGTTTTTCCGGCTTCGGTTCAGTTGGAAGGGTCCACTTCAAAGCTTGTTGACATTTTGCATGTCACACTTGTAAACATGGACAGTTACTTTACTCTTTGCTTGCAAAACCACATTTGTAAACCCTTGGGTGGGTTCTCTCGACATGGTTATCTATCGAATTCGCAAGTTATGAACGGTAAAAATAAACGCAATGAAAAGCTTTAGATTACGTTTTATAAATATTGGGTCGGAATTGACTCGTTCTAGCATGTCCTTAACGACTTTAATGCGATTGAGTTTTTATAAAGTTTAAGTCTTTTGGGGCTAGCAAAGGGACAACATGTTTAATTCCTAAATGATTAAGTAAAATAATACAGATTGACAGGTGAGATACAGGTCTGCTTGTTTGCTTTCCAATATCACAAAAAAAAAATATTCCCGATACGTTCTTGATAAAATTTATGTCTGTATCTCCGGATCTGGCTGTTTGTTAAATTTTTTTCTGATGTACAGGGTAACTTTAAACAACTAGCTAACTTTTGAGAGACGGTTCGGAGTCGATAACTTAAATTTAATCTGACGCAAAATACAAGAAGCATGGCTTTAACGATAAAAAAGAGGTTAACTAATTATCGTCGAGCGCATTACATGCGGAGGCTGGTGACGTCATGGCTCATACTAGGTACAATACAATGTGACACCGAGTGAAGTATTTTTGCGGACTATTTTAAATGAATATTACAATTTGTCAATAATATTTACAATGCATTATCATAATATATTTAACTCCCTTTTTGAGAAATTTGACCGGTCCTTCGAAAGTAAGCATGTGTTTCTAAATATTTTTAAGTATTAGAATCGCTTACAACCATTACACAAATATGTAATTTGCTTACTGGGAGATTAGATTTGGTTTTGGTTAGATTTAAATTTTATAACTTGTCCAGGGATATCCATTCATTCATTTAGTAACTAGCTGTTGCCCGCGGCGTTGCCCGCGTTGTTAATGATCCCACAGGAATATTTTTTCGAGTGAAAACTATCCTATATGGGAATCCAAATTAAACTCCATGTGTTTGCCAAATTTCATGAAAATCGGTTCAGCCGTTTTAGCGTAAGAACAAACATACAAACTTTTGATTTATAATTTTAATAGGATTTTTTTTTATGATAATGGAAGGCAAACAAGCAGACGGATTACCTGATGGTAAGAAATTCACGCCGCCTAGAGACACCAAAGATGATAAAGCCTGGAGCAAAAGTAAGCTTACCGGCTACCTTACCCTCCGAACAGGAACACGTCAAAGGCAAGCATTGGACGTTATGGTGGCAGGAATAGGTAACGGTATAGGTAACAGGTATAGGATAACGGCGTTCCGTCGATAGGACCACTCAATAGTTAGAACTTAGGCTACAAACTTAGGGAATTACAATACAATACAATAACTCTTTATTGTGCACCAAATACAAATAAATCACAAATACATTAAAATAACTTACACTAAGAAGATACACAAAGGCGGCCTTATCGCCGAGGCAGCGATCTCTTCCAGGCAACCCTAAAGTATGGAACAAGATTTAGCGAGATACTGATTAATAAATATAAAAGCTCTTAAAAATATAAAAATGCATCTAATACTAGACAAATTATTCTAAATGCAGAAACTTTGTTTTATTTATTAGTATTTAAGACAAACAAGAAAAGTCAAATGCAAACTACATTACATTGAGTGCAGAAAATGACGCATTGTAATATAGTACACATAAAGTGAAAGTAGCCAGTGCTGAAAGTTAGATTTGCAGTATTTTTTTAAATTTAGAACTCATAAATATCTTCACTGGGGCCTCGTGGAGTAAAGTCCTACAACGTACCGCTAGGCCACATTGGCAATAGCCTATGTTACTAAGATATAATGTAGCATTCTAATGTCCAGTAACTTTTGAGTTTATTTGTTACAAAATATATCAAAGGTACAAAGTGATTCTCATAATTAGCAGTGAGAATGGAGGAGCTGTAAATATGGTTGGACCATCTAATACTATAGTAAATTTCAATATTAGTCCGTCAATTAGATTTTTACAAAATTTGACTTAGAATTTGCAGTTCGCAATCGCATGAGAGGGTTGGCAGTAGCGCGTAAATAATTAAGGCCCCATACTCAGTCAGCCAGAAGAGCCAACCACCGCACTCCCTCGTTCCATGATTACTATGAAATATTGCGCTCTAAAGTAAACGTCTTAAGCGACAAATCACTATTTTTGACACTACAAAAGTAATTTGAAAAAAAAGTATAAAAACTGAAACCCTTAGGTATAGTACTTATCTATGTTTATGTTAAATCTGGTGTCGATATTTTCACAATTGAAGTAGACAGTTGGGTTTTGCTTTCAAAAAAGAGTTAACTTTTTCTATCGAGCAAAGTGAAATGAATCGTGTTTTGGAATCGTGTCTTATAAAGCATATTCATGTTAATCTTGTGAATTTTTGTCACCAAGATCCATGATTGCTTTGTATGAAAAAAACAGTCAGACTTCTGTGGCGAGCTTTCTAGGAAGTATAACAAACAGTGCAGGCGCTGTATGGAGTTGAATAGACAAAATGTGAGGACCTTATTCTATAAATCCAGGACAACTGACAAGGAGACCATTACCGGAATTGTTGATTCAACCCTGCAAATGTACATCTTATTGTCAAACAAAGGCTTGTTCGTGCAAAGCTAGAACTAAATTGTATTTCGTTTTGCAAATGTATCACTTACACAGTATAAAACAAAATCGCGTTCTCTGTCCATATGTCTCTATGTATGCTTAAATCTTTAATACTACGGAATTTTGATGCGTTTTTTTAATAGTGTTTTTCTAATAGATAAATGTTTTTAATAGTTGTTTAAGAGGAAGGTCATGTGTATGTTTTATACCCGAAGCCGGGGCGGGCAGCTAGTTAATAATAACTGCCAAAATAAAAACATTAATTATTATTTTTATTACTATATTATATATTATTAAAAAGGGTGTTTTCCATATAAATATTTTTTTATAAAAATTGTGTTTATATTTTTAACTTGTTTTTAATTGTCTAACTAAAATTATAAGAAATAATTGAATTTCATCACTAAAACAATAATTAAAATGGTTTTAAAGCACTTGTTCAGTCCGCCTTTGAGGCTCGGGTTCGATTCCCGACGGGGGCAGACATTTGTGTGTTGAACATTTAGATGTCTGCATTTCCGGGTCTGGGTGTTTATTAAATTTATTCTGGTGTCTATTTAAGTATTTATATGTATTAGTATCGTTGACTAACACCCATAACATAAGCATATAATTTGCTTACTTTGGGGTTAGATTCAATTTGTGTGATTTGTCCTGGAATTTTTATTTATTTAGTTAACATCTAAGGAGGTAAAAGAATGGACAAACAAATCTCCCGGCGACATCCGAAATCTTAATCAGTAAACTTTTCTCAGTTCAAAACATTTTATAGAATGCAGTCCTCACATTTTGCACACTCATCTCCATACACCCGCTCTAAAACGTCAATGTAATAAATACATTTGTGTACATAGCGAGGTATTTTTTGTGTATATCAAGTTTACGTCTTAAATAACATATTTCAGATCCAAATAAAGTTATTTAAATATGGATTTCCGCAAAGGAACGCCCTTTTCTATCAACGTATTTTAGGAATTATCGTTTCTATATTACCTAGCCTTTTTATACCTTTGTTATTGTTTGATGTTTTTTTATATGTAGCGTATACAAATATAATTTGCTTAGTATGGGTTTAGATTAAATTGTGTAGTTTGTACCCTCAATCCATATTTTAAAAATTTCAATTATAATTCAATTCAAACGTATTTCTATTTATTTCAAATGTTCGCCATCTCTTGGTGTTCACACAAATTAAAGGAACAATCCAATTATAAGTAAGCAGTATTGACTCTCAATAGTTTTTTATGGAATTTCAAATCAAGGATTGCAGATCGGCTAATTGGTGGCATGATGTCATGGTGGATCCCTTTTCGGACAAGTTGGCACAGCAGGGCCCTCTTCAACGTTGCAGGTGCGTCATTATCCTGAGGCTGGAGTGTTAGACTTAATGTGCAAGTCTACCCTACCTTCCAGATTGGAGTATGTGGTTGCGATCATGGCGGCAGAAATAGGTAAGCTGATGGATCATTACAGCAACTTTTTGTATATCACCATACCACCGATGGTCTTTTTAGCAATGACATATTTTGCCTTGCTCACCTATTACGAGCTGCTAGGCAGGACAGCAGATGGTCTATTCTACACAAAGGTTCGAGCCAACACGAGGACAATATGGGAAAAGCGCTCCTTTTTTTGGGGCGTCACTATCCTATGGCCGGTGTGTTAGGCCTTTTTATAGTATTGGAAGGCAAACAATCAAACGGATTTCCTGATGTTAAGAAATTCACGCTGCCTAAACACACCAAAGCTGCCAACCTGAGGCCGGGATGATAGGCCTCCAGCAAGAGTAAGTTTACCAGCTACTCTCCGAACCGGAATAAGTAATGACGTTATGGCAGCAGGAATAGGTAAGGCGGTGGTACCAATCCGGGTGAGTTGCTGCGAAACTCTATCACCTAGTAAGATGTCACAGTGTTAGAGACGATAAGCTTATGCCCGGCTTTTACGATCTGCCTGGTGGAAGGCAGATGGTCTATTTTGCAACGAAGCCCGCAACATCGTGGACCAACCAATGTGTAATTGACAATTACAATGGCCATAGCCTAGTATGAGTCTAGCCTAGTGTGATCTAGATGAAAAAAAGACAAGCCCGCTAAGTTTCTTTCGCCGGATCTTCTCAGTGTGAGTTTATATACCTATTAAAGCACGTTAGAGCCACAAAAACTGACTCTTACTAATTCATTAGGTAGTACGTCGCGATTTGATAGTTCTTTTTTTGAAATAAAGCAAAAAATGTAGAAATAGTCCCATAAAATATAAGATTTTTTTCATCATATTGGAAGGCAAACAAGTAAACGGATTTCCTGGTGGTAAGACATTCACGCCACCTAGAGACACCAAAGGTGATAATGATGCGTTGCCAACCAGAGGCGGGGATGTTAGGCCTCGAGCAAAAGTAAGTTTACCGGCTACCATACCCTCCGAACCGGAACACATCATAACGTTATGGCGGCAGGAATAGGTAAGTGGTACCAATCCGGGGGAGAAGCTGCGAAACTCTACCACCTAGTCAGATATCACGGTGTTAGTGACGGCAAGCCTATGCTCGTCTTTTACGAGCTGCCTGGCACAGGAAGGCAGATGGTCTATTCTACAAAAGAGCCCGGACCAACACGGGGAAAATGGAGAAAATAAAACCAAATTTGTTAACCTACCTACTAGTACCTAGTTTGTGAGTTATGCTCATCTAGCGGTCTGTCCCTGCTTCGCACGGTTATATAATATACATATAAACCTCCCTCTTCAATAAGTCGAATTGAATACGTCCTCTTTTTTTGGAGCCAGTTAAAAGAAGGATGTGAAAAAAAGTGGATCGATAATTTTTCTCATCACAACTAAAATGTCGAAAATGTTTTTATTTTGTATGTTTGTTACGTACTTACTTAGCCAATGCCAACTTTTTTTGGTGAAACTTTTAAGAAAGATAGGTCCTGATTCCGAGATGGTGCGGCTTTAGTTTTATCATGATCCGATTAGTGGTTTTTGAGTTATACTTAATTGTTTACAAATTTTTAGGTTTTAGCAGATTTACTGCGCTTGATTATGTAGTTTCATATTACCATGACTGCAAAAAATTCATTTTTAGAAATTGATAAATATTTTACAATCTTATCCTACGTTTGATAAAAGTTTTTAAATAAATGCTAATTGATTAGTTTTAACAAAAATAGCGTTATTCATATCACGTGTCGCCTATGAATCATTATTTAAAATACCTTCACGATTACGTAGACGTAATATAATAGTTTGTATGAAAAGGGTAATGAACGTAAAGGAAGCAAGACAGGTTTGTCAGGATTGTGAGGTCTGGCATTCGATACTCTCTGCCTACCCCGTAAGGGACTTGGCGTGAAGATATGTATGTATGTATGTAATATAATAGTATGTCTATCTAATGTTGACCGAATTTTCAAAATCGGTTTTGTTTTTATGGACATTATGTCCAAAATATCTTTTAAAAAAAGTATCTTCGATATCCCCGAAGAGGTAGGCAGGGACACAACCAGGGCACAACCAGCAAAACCAGCCGAAGATACTAAGTCCCACAATATGATAGGTGGCAAGCCTATCGCCAACCGGGCACATATCCTATTCCGAGCAACATTTATTTTATTAGAAAATTGAAAAAATTCAATTTTCTTTTTGTTGCCTGACCCGGAATTCGAACCCGAGACCTCATGCAGTCAAGTCCAACAACTGAACTGCTGGACTACGGAGGCGATAATCAAATATGTACTTAATGTAGAAAACTCTTCTACTTACTTTATTGCAAATGCTGTCCATAGTCCACCCGATGAAACTCGTCAAGCTTGACATAACAATTTCTATGGGAAATGTTGGAAGTGTTTTTATTATTTTCAAGCCTCGACGGCAAACGGTGTTATAAGATTCATGTGTCGCACACTACTACATAAATGATGCGATTTGGTTACAAATTTCTTTTGAAAACGCGATCGAGATCGATAAATCAGTTTTATTAGCATAACCTATTGAAAATATTAAATTATTTGAATATTTATGGCCAACTTTCACAAATTGAATTTAACCCCAAAGTAAGCAGATTCTGTGCGTGTATAATGGGTGCTAGCCATCAATGCTAATACATAAAAATACTTATATATACCAGAATAAATTTAATAAGGGCCCAGGCCCGGAAATGTAGACACTTCAAATAGAAATGTCCATCACACAAATGCCTGCCCACGTCGGGAATAGAACCCGAGCCTCGCGGTTGGTCAGTGTAGTTAAGCGTGTACGCTAGCCACTTGACCAACGAGGCGGTCCAAATATCATATCGTAAAGAAAATAATAGTTATTCATTTCCCAAACAAATTTTTATCCCAGGTAGATAACTGTAGGTTACTACTTTTTTTTTGTAAATAACTAATTAATATAATCACTGATCTTAAAGCACATTTAAGCAAAAGTATATGATATTGTTATAGACAAACAAAAGTTGACATACGTAATGTTACTTTGAATGTCTAATGTCGATTGCTAACCGAGTGGTTCTTACAACTTCACCGAACTTTTATATGGTAGGTATTTATTATAAAGTCTAAAGCCAGCTTAAAACAACCTACCTTATGACCATTTTCAAGACAAGCAGTGAAGCAGGCTATTACATCTGCAAAGCAAATATCCAATACAAAGCAAAAAAAATTAATTAAATCGGACTACGTAGTCATGAAATACCATTTTTCAATTTTGAAGTGTTTCCTCTGCCATAGAAACTCCACAAGTAAACAGGACCTTCCAGGGAACATAGAAAACCGCCTCCTTGGTCTAGTGGCTAACGTACACGTCTAACATCGACCAAACGCGAGGCTCGGGTTCGATTTCCGACGGGGGCAGGCATTTGTGTGATGAACATTTAGATGTCTGCATTTCTGGGTCTGGGTGTTTATTAAATTTATTCTGGTATCTTATTTAAGTATTTCTATGTATTAGAATCGTTGACTAACACACATAACACAAGCATGTAATTTGCTTACTTTGGGGTTAGATTCAATTTGTGTCACTTGTCCAAGGATAGGAAGGATATTTATTATTTTTATTATTAAAGCCCGTCAGTTAAATTTCGTGATTATCGGGTGAATAGACTCAGAGTAAATCGCGACCGGGAAAAAGTCAGATTTACAGACAGACAGCCAAAATTCTAAATGTGTTCTTTTGCTAATAATTTATCTTAGTACCATGTTATATGACTTTAATGTACAAAGTTTACTATTCTACAATTTTATTACATTTATGTGTGAATACATCAAAAGTAGTTAAGAGGAAAAATAAATCGTCTTCTTTATAAAGTGTTATTTTTATAAAAACAAAAGAACATAAACTTTAACCAACTATCACATAGATTGCTCAGGGCCACTTGCACGTTCCTGGTTTAAGTCTTTAACATTGAGTTAACGTCTAACTCGGGTTAAATCACCTTATATTTGACAGTTTAACTCAGTGTCAAATGTAACCCGGGAATGTGCAAGTGGCCCTCAGTGTATTTACTTATTGTACCACACAATAAGTTAATACACTGAGCATTGTCTAAGCTTGGCACGTATTCTTGAAGTTATGACATCAATCTGCTTCTGTTAGTCATCACCTTCGTCCTATCATTAACCCCAATTGTTCCTCTTGTTTTGGGCCCCACCTCCATCCCCTTTCATACTTGTTATTCTCCGTCGCATCTCGTACTCAGCATAATTAATAGGGAATTTACTGGTACATTTAAGGTACTACGATCAACGTAGTGCTGTTCCCCTTTGTGTTTAATATTTGTCGATAAATTAACGTACATCACTCGCAGCATTTTACCGGAGGGAACAATTAGTGAAATTTTTGTTTGATCACCAATTTCTAATAGCAAACATGTTCATAATAAAAAAAAGATTATAACATGTGTAGGTAGGTTCTAAATTGAAATTTATAGTTTCTACAATAAAATATATTAATCAAAAGTCTCTCTACCCATTCCTGTATAATCGTGCAACTTGTTGGGGTATTCGTCATAACGTCTCTGTTCATGATAATAGAAAAGTCGCCTTTTTCTTTCCTTTGTAATAAGGATTGACATCTACTTTGTCCGTAATAATTTAAACGGATCAAACGCACTCGGTTCAAAAGATGTTGCCGCCGTATCGAAACCGTGCTCACATCAACCACAACACTTCGTCGCCGCGACACGAGCAATCTAGCCGCTGACATCGAGTTCGGCCATAGCTCGCTGCAGCCACCCCCGTAATGCTCTCGCCGCCTCCCCGCAAATCGCTGAGATCCAGTTTGAGGTCTTAGTAGTAAATTCTATCTTTTTTCACTCTTATTTCCACGATAAAGAATTTTTAATAAAAACGCGTAAAAAGAATTTCTAGGGCAAGCCTACGATAGAGAAAAATCTTAAAAACGAAAGAAATATTTTATGTGCTGAAAACTGCCTAACTTTATTTCACACTAGCTGATACGGCGAACTTCGTTGGTAAGGGAAAAAGTTAAATGTTGTTTTTGATAGTTTTGCTAGTATTCGACTGTGAGAACAAAATAAAATGTATGTATTTTTCTACTGGTTCTAAGCAACCTTCCTATCAGTTTTCAGCGAAATCAGTTTAGGAGTTCTGGAGTTATAAATAGTTTTACTAACTCACGTAAAAATAGTTAATGGCCAATATATACTTTTTTATAATATATTACCCGATCACATGTTGGACCTTTAAGTAAATAAAATAAATGTACAAAAAACAAATTATTAATTTTAAAAAATTACATTAGAAGTTCGTGGAAAGTAAAGCTGATAAATATGTTTAAGATAATTTTCTTCATATACTAATAATAACTCTATTTTAGAATTATGAGTAAGATGGAAAACTCGTTGAATTTTATTACACAGATCTATCCGACCAAGGATTACAAAATCGCGTCACATTTCAAAACTGTACGAAAAATGTAATGACAATTTTGTATTTTTCTTTTTCGACTGCAAAAATAAAATCGGAGCCGGAGTGACAGCTTGTTTCGAAAAGAAATGATAAATGCATTGAAACGAAGAAAAAATGAAAACGAAATAATAAAATTTTTGAATTTTGTATCTTAAATAATATTCTTCTCTTACAAATGTCTCGTCTGTGATCAATTGTCAACATTTCTTTATTTATTTGTAAATATATTAAATATACATGGTTAAGTCTTTTATTTCAATTTTGTGATCATATTTGGTTATTTGAGTAATTTAAGTTCTAGCCCTGATGATGCTGTAAAAAGCGAAACCGGTAGGCTATTTATAAAATAATAAAGTATAAGTGATACGCAAAACAGTACAAGTGTTTCTTCATTTAAAAATATGAATATTTGGAAGTTTTACCAAGCGCCGACGATGGAAAATATCAAATATGTGATCATATTTGTCCAACTTGGTTCAATCCAATATACGTTGGATTGAAATGTGAAGGAAAAGAATATAATTTGTATGCCACCAGCACCTATTGCTTATATTTTATCGATATCGATAAAAAATAAATACCATGCTCATCAGCCCTATTTTATCTGCGAGATTGGTTCTTGTGACAAAACTGACATTTACGTGACGTTTGACGTTTCGTTGGTAACATAGTTTCATGTAAACTGATTGTTTTTTAAAGTACTAAGTCCCGTCTCTTAAAACGTAGTGATTATAATATTTTCTTTGGTCTATACTACGAAACATAGACAATTACAGAAGTCAACTTACCTTTAACAAGTACCTACGGTAGTCGTACTAATATTGTCATCTTTGACTTAAGCACAAAAAGTAGTAGTGACAATTGCATCTAGTTATTTAATTTGTTGTTGCAAATGAACCAGGGGGCTGATTATGTATTTCAGTTGACAACTCAAAATGGAAAAGTGTAAATCAAATAGCTGTCAAATGACGTCATTTGTGTTTGCTAGCTCTATTGTATTTCTGTTGGCAACTGGAGATAGCAAATATAAAACATGTCATTTGACAGCCATTTAATGTACACTTTTCTATTTTGAGTTATCAAATGCGATACATAATCAGTACCCAGATCACTAGGCGTCGTACATCTGAGCTAAGGACAGCAGGAAACAGCACCTTGCACAAAATGTAAGCAAAGGTATCGTTTATTGTTTTGGTAACAGTAAATATTTTTATATGGTCAATGTATCACGAGATGGCGATGTTATTTTTTAAAACAATAGTCAAAAGTAGTTGAATCAATAGTCTTCTGTTTGAACAAGACTTAATATTTGTGCAAATTGAAGACATATCGATTACGACTGACCAACTCCTTCTCATCAATCAATCATATAATTTTGCAGTAAATGCAAAAATGACTATTGTTAAAAAAATAAACAATCACCAACAGAAATTCAATAGAGATAGCAAACACAAATGACATCATTTGACAGCTGTTTGATGTACACTTTTCCATTTTGAGTTGGCAACTGAGATACATAATTAACACCCTGAACTATAGTAACATGTAGTCTACGACTCTATGGATGAGTTAATTATTTCTTTCCAAAAAAAGTATATCAGCTTATTTGCTTTTTAGTCGCATAAAAATAAACTTTGTTTTATTTTTATGCGACTTTGTCATGTTTCGGGCTAGAGAGCAGGGTAGTTGGTAGACTTGTTAACCTAACACAGTTAACCTAACTCTCCGGACGTAACATATATTGTGTGTAAAAGGCTGCAGTAACAGTGTCCAGGGAAACGCGTCCTTGTTCGCTTTTTTTTGCCATAAAAACAATTAAAATGAAAACATGCTTTATTTAATTTTATTACAAATCTGTTTTTTAATACAAAAAAAACTGCGCCATATTCTGGTAAAATACAAATAATTTCAGGTTAGACTTGGAATACAAGTTATCAGAACTTTCTTGGCAAGGAGATGACAACACTTTTTTCTTCCAAATAAGCATCCAAAGAGTGAGATCCTCTGAAAATAAATAAATAGTTACATTAACAAGAACAATTTGGAAAAAATTACATACAGACAAAATATTTACCTACTCTAATTTGGATAAAGTTAAAAATAAAAGAAATTTGAATATTTTTTAACAAACTCCCACTTTAATCAACCTCGAAAAGAATTTTGCTTAAATTTCATTTAATTTTTTCATTTCTTTTCAGAGGGATATGAAATAATATAAATAACAGCAAAATTCAAATCTGCACAAAGGGCTAGGGTCGTTCTTATCAAAGGGTGTAAAAAACTAATTGCGAAGTAAGAAGAATGAAAGAGAAGAAAAAGATTCAAGAACAAAAAAGTGGTCATTCTTGACTTCAACTAATAATGAATTATCCTCAATTGTTATTAATTACTTATATACATCTTTTATTTTCATATCAGTAATTATAAAAAGATTCATTTGTTCATTTACTTTTATAGGTTCAAGTAATTTTAAAATAACGTTTAGGAAGTAAAAAAGCGGAGAATTTTTTTTTTCTTTTTTTTTAATGTTATAGGAAGACAAATAAGCAGACGGTTTTCCTGATGGTAAGAAATTTACGCCGCCTAGAGACACCAAAGATGGTAATGGTGCGTTGCCAACCTGAGGTCAGGATGTTAGGCATCGGGCAAAAGTAAGTTTACCGGCTACCTTACCCTCCGAACCGGAACACGTCATGGCGTTATGGCGGCAGGAATAGGTAAGGAGGAATAGGTAATGTATGTCTATTTTTCTTCAATTTGTGCATGTTTACAGCCGACTTTTTCTTAACGAAAATTATTCTGAATCATGTGTATAACTTTCATAGGAATACTTAAAATATAACCCTAAATATAGGTACTGCTGAAATTTCAAAGCAAGTTTCGCTAGGATCCGAGTTTTCTGTAACATGCAAATGCATCGATACGAACAGCAAAAAAGAGCAAAAATCATATGCGATGCTTCGTATTTTTTGGCAGACCTTTACTCTTCTCGTTGTGATATCATATGAAATTCACTCAAAGGTAAAAATATGTTTCAAACTAGTGACACAAATAAACACATGTGCACATTTTCGGAGCATCCCATTATCTCCATTGTCTTGCTACATGGAGTGGGAATATTTTTTCAATCAATTATGCTCTCACTATCCCCATTAGTGATTTTGTAGAATTACCACTTGTAAATTATACGGAACAGAAAGTGCAAACTTTTATTATCAAGCATAGCAATAGAATTTCCCAGTTAGCAAGTTATTGTTTACGATAACAATTAAGGCCCCATACTTAGTCAGCCAGAAGAGCCAATCGCCGCACTCCCACGTTCCATAATTACTATGAAATATTGCGCTCTAAAGTAAACGTCTTAAGCGACAAATCGCTATTTTTGACACTATGAAAGTAATTTGAAAAAAAGTATAAAAACTGAAACACTTATCTTTTAAGTATAGTACTTATCTATGTTTATGTTAAATCTGGTGTCGATATTTTCATAATTGAAGTAGACAGTTGGGTCTTGCTTTTAAAAAAGGGTTAACTTTTTGATATTTTTCTATCGAGCAAAGTGAAATGAATCGTGTTTTGAAAACACTAGTCTTATAAAGCATATTAATGTTAATCTTGTGTATTTTTGTCACCAAGATTCATAATCATGAAGCAATCGCTTTGTATGAAAAAAACATTATACTGCTGACGCATTTTAGCATACACGGACCCTTAACTAAATCTACTGTTTCTTCTAAGCAATAGTCACAAGATCTTCCACATTCGACACATTTACCTGTTAAAATAGTTTCTTCATCTGGGAGATATACTCTGTATCGGACAAAGAAATGATATTCGTTTCTCAAATGTGTCGATCTGAAATATCAATATTTATGTTAAGTTTGGGAACTAAAGGTACTTCCCTTCTGTGTGTTTGATGTACCGAGTCTATTTTTTATTATTTACACGTGGTAATTCTGCAAAATTACTGATGAGGAATGTGGGAATTATTTTTCCACTATCTCCATTAATGGTGATTCCCAATGGAGATAGTGGGATGCACCGCATATTTTATGAATTGGAGCTTTTTATCTTACCGTTCTCTTCCTAGGCCAGAATCCTTAAATCCACCGAATGGAGCTTGCAAACCTAAATTCATGTAGTTATTGACCCTGTGAAAAAAAAAATAGAATACGTCATAGTGTTTTTTACTATTTACCAATTAGGTTAAGTTGTATATCATTTCAAAATAAATTGCTTTCCATCAGTAAAAATTTTCAGATAAAAACCATAATATCTGTAACGTTAGATAAAAAGGATATCCAATCTGAGTAGTATAGTAGTACTGTTTAAATTATGCGCTTCGGCTATATTCGTCAAGCTTCGGAAATCCGAATGTATTTTAAAGATATCTGTATAGAGTTGTTATTACATAATTAATAATTTCGTTTAAATTTAAATTAGGTCAGCCAATTTAAAAATAAAAGTATAAAGTGTAAAAAGAGTAAAAAGTATAAAGCGCATAATTTAAAAAGTAGTTACAATAAAGAACATGTTTTAGAGAGACGTATATCTATATATAGGTACAATCACGTTTTATCTTCTGTGTGTTGAGTGTGAGTTCCGCACGAATTGACTTTATTACCGCGTTTGCGTTTGGACGATCAAAATGTATGGAAAAATTTAGTTGTTTCGACTTTCCGCTAGAGGCGCTGACAGTAACTCCATATATTTAGGTCAGTATAAAGTAAATCATTTCAAAACCTAACACTTGGCACACTGTTTGTTTATCTTTTTGTAAGAGTGATAAAGAAATAACATTTGTCAGTTTGTATCTATCGGATACACTTCAAAATGAATCATAATACTATCTAATCTACATAGACTCTATGTCTGTTTCGATATTTATAGAGCGATTATCTCTACAAGATAAATTTGCGATAGTCAGATTTGATAATTAAGTAGGGTGATGAAATAAGATTCTTGAGCTGTTTAAATGTAGATAAGTAATGAACGAATAATGTTTACAGAAAAGTTGTTCATAAATAAAAGTTTTGAAGAAGTGTTTGGGGCTGTTAGTTACTCCGTCCGTATTTATAAGCAATAGTTAAAAAATGTTGACACACCCAATTATTACCATAATCTTTTTATTAATTTACGTGATACCAAAACCAAACCAAACCAATTGCGCTGATGGAGGAGCATAAAATTTGGCACACGCACGTAGTGCAGAAAACTAATATTTTTCAATAATAATGCTTATAAAGTACGTTAAATCAGTAAATAAAACATTACTCATACTACGATGCATTTGACACACACCAACATATTTATTGATGATAACGATAAAAGATCATAGATGGTGCACTAAAAAGTTTGGAAACAAAGTAGTTGGTCTTGAAAAATGAAGATGGCGTTCTCATAAACAAGATATTAAAATTTATAATGATCGAATTTCGACCAACGGGCGACCACTAGTATTTATTAATTCGTGAAGCAAAGTCTTAGGACCCCTTTTAACGAAAATTGTGAGAAGGAAGGAGTATGAAATTTGGTATACTCATAGTTTATATGTAGGAGAAGTACAAAACGCTAATATTCTCAATGCTTTTAAAGTGCATTAAATTAAAAACTAAAATATTACACATTTTACCATGCATTTGACAAACAAACAAGTATATTCATGATAACGATAAAAGATTACAGATGGCGAACACATTACTTTCATAAAATTTGGAAACAAAGTAGGTGGTCTTGATAAATGAAGATGGCGTTCTTATTAAAAAGGTTTTAAAATGTATTATGGTCAAATTTCGACCAATGGGCGACTACTAGGTACAATTATTATACCAATTGCAATGCAAAACATTAACATCATTATTTTGTGTTATTTGCAATTTAATTTTTCAATGGAAAGCTAATCGACGTCAACCAGGGAGATTTATCAAAGAACCATTATTTAGTCACGATGACACCGTCATTGATAAACCAACTTAATCTCCACTTCTAGGAGCTGGAATTTTAATAGAGTCAAGAATTAACGTGGTAAATAAATTAAACTTTCATTAAGCCTTTCTATGTAGGTAACATAGTTTGAGATTTAAGCTTACAACCCGTCCACATGAATGCAATGCACCTGGCGCTGCCTGTGACGTCATTTAATATTAATGACAAACAGTAATAACAGGAGTTTTAAATCGTATCTAGATGATTACAACGAGAGGCTTACTTGAAAAAATCGGAAAATTAATTGTAAGCACTGGATGAGGGCAAAAAATATAAATAACAATTAATGTTAACCAATAGTTACCATATAACTCCAGCTTCAACATGTTTACTGTACTGAAGAGCAGTCTCTAGGTTCGTCGTAAAGATGCCAGCGGCCAGACCGAAATTAGTGTTGTTAGCTCGATCAATGGCTTCTTCTAATGTATCGAATTTCATTATGCTTTGTACTGGACCAAAAATCTGTGAACATCGTGTATTTATTACAATATTTACTTAGTTAATATTTCCTTTTAAGTAATGTTTACTTTTTAATCTGTAAAAATACAACGTGACTTCAAATCAGGAAACTTCATTTTGTTTCAGGTTCCATTCTATTTTCGTAGTAAATTTATACAGTCGTTTAAAATTTAAAAAAGCGATATGCTCATAGCTGCTGATACAAATTTCCGCAATTGGATTACATTTGCGTAATTTGGATAACAGCCACATAAGGAAAACATGTTAGGCTAAGTAAATACAAATTACAAATTTTAACAAAGCAGATATACAATGCGGATGTGGATGGATGTAGGTACCCGGGGAGACCAAGGCTGACATTTCACGATCCGATCAATCGGATATTATCCGAGGGTGGTGTCAAGAGTCTCCGAAACCGGCGTGTTTGTATGAAAAGGGTAATGAATGTGAAGGAAGCAAGACAGGTTTGTCAGGACCGTGAGGTCTGGCACTCGATACTCTCTGCCTACCCCGTAAGGGACTTGGCGTGAAGATATGTATGTATGTACAAATTTTAACAAGCGTTGATTTTGTAACCGCAAGAATTGGTGAGCCATACTGTAGTTTCAAGGCGGGCGATCCGTCTGAAGACTCTAATCGAAATAATATCAAAAACACCCTTCCTGACGTTTAAAGTTCTGGTTGGTAAAACAGCAGAAAACCGGTGCCCATTAATAAGCTTGAGGTAAACAGGGGTAACTTTCTTCAAATATTATATAACTAAAAAAAAGTATCTTCACGCCCATATCCCCGTAGAGGTAGGCAGAGGTACAACCAGGGCACCCACGACTAGCCGAAGACACTAAGTCCCATAATGTGATAGGTGGCAAGCCTATCGCCAACCGGGCACATCTCCAATCCCGACCAACATTTTCTTTTTATTAGAAAATTGGAAAAATCCAATTATGTAACTATTGATTTTTTTTATTTATCATTAAAACTTATTTATCAAGGGGAATATTTAGCTTAACACTACAATGTGGTGTAATGGTAAATAAATGAATTAACGGTCGTCGTCGCGAATTAAAAAGATTATTTTATGTAATGATTAGCAAACAAGCACACGGGTCACCTTATAGTATGAAACCCGTACCTTATAGATGTTAAAAGTTTGTAACTGTCCTGACGCTCGTGTGTTAGCCATATTGTGCAAGTCTAACGGATACCCTACACTCACATGACAGAGTCATTGTAATACTTAAAGCTTCTGTTGGATCTCTAGCCGGGGAAGTTGCTGTAAAGCACTCTACCACCAGTAGAATTTGTCCAAGAACAGGATAGTAATTAATTAACTAAGCAAATTTTTTACCTCCTCCTTGGCGATTGTCATATCGTCGGTGACGTCCACGAAGACGGTGGGTTCGATGTAGTACCCAGATCTTTTGACCCGCTTCCCTCCCGTTAGTAGCCGCGCGCCTTGCTGCTTACCCTTTTCTATATATCCAAGCACTTTATTCATCATTTCCTCATCAATCTGCAAACAATCCAGCTATATACATTCGATAGCTTTACAAGACAACGTTTACCATATGTGTCTCCTAGTGGTTGCCATGTCTTGTGCTTATCTATTCTGTCCTTAGCATGCAATTTTTGCAGCTTTCACTTCTTTTATTGACCGACCGCCTCGTTGGTCGAGTAGCTAGCGTACACGCCTAACTACGCCGACTAACCGCGAGGCTCGGTTTCGGTTCCCGACGGGGGCAGACGTTTGTGTGATGAACATTTAGATGTCTGCATTTCCGGGTCTGGGTGAATATTAAATTTATTCTGGTATCTACTTAAGTATTTATACTTATATTATAATTTATACTGTAGTATAATGTAGTAGTGGTGTTAGAACAGTTGACTAACACCCATAATACAAGTATATAAAATGATTACTTTGGGGTTAGATTCAATTTGTGTAATTTTTCCAGGAATATTACCTAATTTGTAAAATACAGTATACCTAGAAATTTCTTTTTTTATAGTTGTACTACATGTCTCTGCAATATCTACCTGCGGGCCATGATCTGTTGTGGGGTCCATTGGGTCACCAATCTTGCGTTTCTTTGCGAGTTCTACCGACTTCTTGACGAACTCATCATAAATGCCAGATTGTACGTACAACCTTGAAGCAGCTACGCACACTTGTCCCTGATGAGCAAATACTCCCATCGAAGCTATTTCTGCGGCAACATCCACTACAAAAAATTGCAAATAACATATTTTTTACTTGCACTGATTAAATCAAGGGAGCCTTGAACAATTCAACCTTTTATGAAATATATTCATTCGTTTTATTATAGAAAACTAGCTGTCCCGGCGAACTTCGTACCGCCCGTTCAGTTTGTATGGGAAAAATTACAATGTTATTACGTTTCCGAACAAACGATGCTCTTTCAATTTAATATTGTCTATGGCTGTGACATTGACATTCGTTACGCGCGTTTTTTAAAATATGCAAAATTAAATGTACATTATTAAAAATTTTCGAGAGATTTTCTTAATATTTTTTTCCGTAAGTACCTTCTCCTAATAATAATAAATACAAAAAAAAGAATAAGTGAAATCGGTCCAGCCATTCACGCGTGATGCCGTGACCAAGGGAAACGGGTTTCATTTATATATGTATACTAGCTGTCCCGGCGAACTTCGTTCCACCCGTTCAGTGTGTATGGGGAAAAATGAAGTATTGTTTTTCCCATTTTTCCTACAATTTTCCCGGGTATTCTCTTTATAAGACCTTCTTCTAACAATAACTAACTCAACAATAAAAGAATTAGCCTAATCAGTTAAGTCGTTAGGAAGTTATGCGCTTACCAACACATTTAGTAACTCATTTTTATGTTATAGATAGATAGACTACAGGAACCACAATTTGTCATGAACTTAGTTATTGTCCGTTTGGAATTTCATACAAACTTCTTTTCCCATCTTACTTCTAATATAGATATAGAATATCAAAGAACCCTTCCTTAACGGATGCCTACATTATAACTATCTACATTCCAAGTGTTGGGTTTGCGTACAAAAATGTTCATTAGATCCAGTTGTATGTATAAAGTAATAGATTTAAATAATTATAGAATTTGAAAATGGTGAAAAAGCTTAAAAGTACTCGTAGATTCAAACTTACCATTAGCATCATTCATAATAACAAGTGGACTTTTGCCGCCTAGCTCGAGGGTAAGACGCTTCAAATTGTTCTTACCAGCTGCTTCTTGAATAAGTTTTCCGACCTAAACACAATTAATTCTTTATTTTTCTTAGGCACAACAGAGCCTCAGTGCTGTTGTATATAAGAATTAAGAAAGCGAAGTGCCCAGAGCATATATGGTGTCTCTTACCACCAGAAAAGTCCTCTGCCTATTCGCTGTATTGTATCATAAACAAACTCTTACAAAACAATGTACATAATTACAAATTCATAATGAAAGAGACGAAGAGAACGAGAAAAGGGCTTTCAAATTTTTATAACTTGCGAAGAAATATGGGCAACTTACCTCACAAGATCCAGTGAATGATATTTTCCCGACGTCGGGATGGTGTGTGAGTGCAGCGCCGGCTGTTTCCCCGTAGCCGGGCACCACGTTAACCACACCGGGAGGGAAGCCTGCCTCAGCTATGAGCGCAGCAACCGCCAGCGCTGTCAGTGGAGTCTGCTCCGCCGGCTTCACTACTACTGTACAACCTATCCAAGTATTTTAAGTATGTTTGATATTTTCCATCGTACGCGCTTCATAAAACATCCAAATATTCATATTTTTAAATGAAGAAGTAATAAGTGATACGTAAAACAGTACAAGTATTTCTTCATTTAAAAATAAAAATATCATAAGTATTGTGATTCTGGCACATTAACTTCATAAATTTTGTAGACATAGAACCGATAGGCTTAGTCTCTTGAACATACAGCTGTAATCACCATGCCACACTTATACTGTTTTACTAAAATCACTTTATCTATTAGTAGTTGTCCTATAAATTTTGATCAACAATTCTCTTACAAAATCAGCGTCCTCAGTTAGAGGTTTGGGTGTCCCTCTTGATTGTAAATTAACATTTGCTGAGGATATGGAAAGCATCATCAGAAATGCCTGCTATATAATCCGTATAAGCTAAGATGCATACAGTCACTTTACTTTGCCTATTGTCGTAGTCAATGAGAATACTTTCGCAGTGTCTGGAATCGACACTATGCAATAATAATAATAATAATAATTCTTTATTGTACAAGTGAAACAACACAAAAGAAATAGTAATTTTTAGGAAAAAAATACAATAGGCGAGCTTATCTCGTGGAGATATTTCTTACAGCTAACCCTAGAGAGAAAAGTTGAACATAAATTTATTCTGTTTGTAGTCCCGTACAAATAAGCAAAGAAAAATAAACTACACTTAAACTACTACATTAACAATTTATGGACCAAAACAATTAAAGATATATTATATCTAATTAAAAATAAGACACATAGTGCAACTTCGATTGTTCTTTGAAAGAGTATTTATTTCACTTGTTTGGATAGACGAGGGAAGGGAACTCCACAGTCTGATACATGAACCGTGATGGAATGTGAAAAGTAAGTGGACTTATGGACACTCATTAAAATTGTTCCAAAGCAAGCCAAAACATTTTAAGACTGAGACACTTACATATATTAAACTTACTCTCACAGGGAGACAGACATTATTAACATGTTATAGTATTTCGCCACGATATTTATACTAGTTCCATTGATTGTTCATAGCTTACTAATAACATAAAGTTTTAAGTCTGCGGGTTACTGCAAAGCACACAATGCATACGAACTTTCTATACATTCTTTTTACTAAAACTAACTAATAATCCCACATTTTAAATCTCCGCTCAACGTACTCCGCGTACATATAACAAACATTTTACTGACATTGACTTGTTTGCACTCTTCGAATTGCTGTGAGAAGTAAGATTTCCCAAAAAATCACATAATAAAATAGACTCACCAAAATCTAATTTCTTTCAGTTACAAATCCCCTCCCCATACAAATGCACTTACACACACTTACGTATACATACAGACAGACCATACGTACACATTGTTAAAAGTTACCTGTGATTCTCAACGTATTTGTGTAGTGCTTATTTCATTTTCTTTTTTGTTTTGGTTTTTAAATTGTTTAAAGTTTTATATTTTTTCTTCATTTGTCTCTTTTTCATTCTATGATTATAGTCATATGCTTTGAATTTTGTATTTATGAAAGAAATTAAACAAAAAACATTATTTTGTGGCTCGAAAGTTACATTTCGGTTTAAAATATAGTCCCACTCGAAAAATCAAATAAAAATACAGGAAATAACGGTTTTCGATTGGATTTTAAGTACCACTAACTTTCATAACTTGCTATCTTAAATGCGCAGAAATATTTGAACCAATTTATATCTCTGGACAAGTTACACAAATTGAATTTAATCTCAAAGTAAGCAAATTATATGCTTGTGTTATGGGTGTTAGTCAACGATTATAATAATAGAAATACTTAAGTAGATACCAAAATAAATTTAATGAGCACCCTTGACCCGGAAATGCAGACATTAAATGTACATCACATAAATGCCTGCCCCCGTCGGGAACCGAACCCGAGCTACGCGTTTGCGGCGTGGTTAGGCGGGTACGCTAGCTACTTGACCAACGCGGCGAATGTGTAAGTTTAATTAAAATTGCCAGTGAAAATACGCATGCACTTTATGGAAGAAGCACTGCTTTAGAGCCTCTATGGAGCGCATGCCATTAGCAGTACTCAACATTAAGTGCTTAGTCATTCATTAACAAATTTACTTTAGACTGAGTGTATCAAACCTAAGTGCGTTGTATGAAATATTTACAGACAAAAAATAAAATTTGTTTTAAAGTATCTTCACTCTCATATTCCCGGAGAGGTCGGCAGAGGCACTACCAAAGCGACCACGACTAGCCGAAGTCGACTTAGTCCCACCATGTGATAGGTGGCAAGCCTATCGCCAAACGGGCACATATTAAATCCCGAGCAACATTTTTATTAGAAAATTGCAAAAACTACATTTACTTTTGTTCTTGCCCGAGTCGTGAATCGTACCCGGGATCTCCTGAAGTCAAGTCCAACACCTGGACTGATTGACCACGAGGCAATTTAAATAAATTTTGTTTTAAATTTTAAATACGAAAAGCAATCCGCAATACTAAACTCTTACGAAGTATTAACTCACGCTATAACATACCTGCAGCTAGAGCTGTGCAAACTTTGGAGAAGAAAGTAGTTAATGGACCATTCCATGGTAGAATGATGCCCGCGACACCAATGGGTTGCTTAAGAGTGTAAGAAAATAGATCACCACCTGAAAAACGACAACATGATACAAACTATTTTTATTATCAACACTAATATTATAAAGAGGAAAACTTTGTTTGTTTGTTTGGTTGTAGTGAATAGGCTCAAAAACTACTGGACCGATTTTAAAAATTCTTTCACCATTCGAAAGCTACATTATCCATAGGTTTTGTTTCATCAAAATTCAGTGCAGTAGAAGCAAAGTTACGCAGGCGAAGCTGCGTGAAAGTGCTAGTATAAAATAAACTAGCGGCCCGCCCTGACTTCGCACGGGTATAAAATATACATTTACCTTTCTCTTCAATCACTTTATCTATTAAAAAATCGAATCAAAATCCGTTGCGTAGTTTTAAAGATTTAAGCATACAAATTTACATGGAGACAGAGGAAGCGACTTTGTTTTATACTATGTAGTGATGATGCACCTGTGTTTTTTTTAGTTGGGATGGTGAATATGAAAGTTTATCGTATGGTTTTTAGTCAGTTTGAGTCTAAAATACATACATACATACATATCTTCACGCCAAGTCCCTTACGAGGTAGGCAGAGAGTATCGAGTGCCAGACCTCACGATCCTGACAAACCTGTCTTGTTTCCTTCACATTCATTACCCTTTTCATACAAACACGCTGGTTTCGGAGACTCTTGACACCGCGCTCGGATAATAACCGATTGATCTGATCGTTAAATGTCAGCCTTGGTCTCCCCGGGTACTTACATCCATCCACATTCGCATTGTATATCTGCTTTGTCAATCTTTCACCTGTCATTCTTTCCACATGACCGAACCAGCGGAGCATGCCATTTCGCATTTTAACACATAACCTGCATTCTAACATAACCTGCAGATTCCCAGAAATGAGGATTTTCCACACGTGAAAAGGTGGTTTTCCTGATAGTAGGGATTTATAATAATTTTCAAACTAATATTTATATACATGTCATATTGAGTGGAAGCAATATAGAATAGTACCCAATAAAATTAAAATTGTGGGTTTAACGGGATGTAGTACAAAACAAGATTGTTTTAAAAAAGGTTACGAGCGTTAAGATTTTTTCGGTGTACAGTAACCGCGTTTTTAACCTTAAATCCTACCTACCTGGTACATGTACCTACATATACCAGGTATACATAGCAAACAACACACAATATTACACACTTATGTTGGATATATCTACAACGTAGAACATACTCCAACGCATAAAATCTTTATACTTTGTCCAAGCTGGAATTACGCACACTACTCGTTAATTAGTTCACATAGATGTGTTAGCTAGTATTGATAACGACATTTTATATGTGCGAGTGTAACATTTTTCCAAATCAATTCCACTGAAATAGGATAGGATTATATACACAAGTGCAATATGAATATACACAAAAGTGTTCTACATCAAAATTAGTTATACGAGTATAAATATAGTTGAAATCGAAACATAACTAAACAACATCCCTTTGTCTCTTTTTAACCAATGCAGAAATTGCATATGTCGAAAGAGATAACTGTATTGTTGTCTATGCTCATTTTCAAATAAATTTAAAATAATGTCTTAGCAGTCTTCATATGTGCAGTTGACGCCATATTTTATTTTGAGGTTGATAGAACATATGTTGCCAATACCGTATAGTTTTGGATAAATGCGATTTTCTTAATAAATACAACATCTTTTAAGTGATAAATTCAGTAAAAAATATTTTAAGATATTCAACATGAACGCGTTTTGCAAGTTGGAGTATGTATCGAAAAACGGTGAAAATTAACCTTTGCTAGCTAGCTCTTTGGTAAATCAAGATTTAAAAGAAATATCCCTTTAAATTGTTGTATTTTTGATTGATTTGATGCTTTGATTGTATGTTTAAACTGACCCATAAAATAATATGTACGTATATTTGACTATTTCTTTGTAAATATTATATTTATTCTTATACTAAATATGGCTAATGATATGACATTGCATCTAGAAAAATGCTAGAAGTATAATTTCATTTCCATATCTATAAGACTGCAGAGCATTTCATCTGATTTTATTTGATTTTATTTCCCCGTGTTGGTGCGTGGTGCGTTAAAATATACATATAAACCTTCCTCTTTAAACACTTTATCTATTTAAACAGCCGCAACAAAATTCGTTGCCTAGTTTGAAAGATTTGTTGGTCCATGCTTCTTTGCAGAATAGATCATCTGCCTTCATACCAAGCAGCTCGTAAAAGCATAGGCTTACTGTCACTAACACCGTGACATCTGAATAGGTGTTAGAGTTTCGCAGCGATTCACCCGGATTGGTACCACCGCGAACGTCATGACGTATTTCGGTTTGGAGGGTAATGTAGCCGGTAAACTTACCTTTGCTCGAGGCCTAACAACCCAGCCTCAGGTTGGCAACACACCATTACTACCTTTGGTGTCTCTAGGCGACGTGAAATTCTTACCATCGGGAAACCGTCTGCTTGTTTGCCTTCCAATATAGTAAAAAAAGTACTAGCTGTAGCTGTAGTTTTACCGGCGTGATAATATCATTTAGACGTTTTCTCTTCGCATTATGCTAAACTTTGTCTAAAGGAGAACTGTGTGCTTGTTAGCATATGCCATTAAAAGACACAAAATACACTACCTATAGGAATTGTTGCTCCTTCAACTTTATCAGCTAAACTTGCAAAATATCTGATGGTGTCGACATATCTTTGAACAGAAGCTTGACTAAATTTTGAAATCATGCCATTATTTAGCGTCTCTAGTTCACAAAAATATTTGCCATCACGTTGGAACAGATCTGCAAGTCTATTCAAAAGCACTCCTCGGTCACTGGGACTCAGCAGACGCCACTCTGAGTTGCGGTGAAATGCTGCTTTTGCAGCCGCCACTGCCGCGTCAATGTCGGCCTACGAGAGATGAAAAGGTTCTCACTCTAAAAATATATTCCGAGGTGAAAAAAGGGGTTATTCGTCAACTCGCCCGATGAAAACTCGCCCGATACAGTACAGCCAGGTAAACAAAATTTAAACTAAATTTTAAAATCGACTTCAGATAAAATGACATTGTATTAAGTTTTAAAATAAAGCTACAGACTAACTATTGTTGTTTTATATCTGAAATAGATATAGATCCAAATTAAAATAAAAAAAAATATTTAGGTTGTAAAGAGGACAGCGCTCTTCTACATTGCCAAGCTTTATGGCGGCTATTAACAGGTTTATGCTCACAAAAGGATAGCAGTATCTCTTTCTTTCATCGAAATTATGGCGCATGGTGATGTCAGTCAGTCATCCCTCAAATGTATTTTAGTGCGCCCGAGCATACTAAGCTGCGATATGGATTTTTTTTTATTAAAATGTGTGTGTTTAATTAAAATATATTACAACGAGAAGATAATCATTATCAAACTTTACACTTAAAAGGATCAAATATAACGACGAAAAAGAAAGAAACTTTTGCTATTGATAAAGATATTGCGAACATAATTACCGAACTTAGATACGGAAACATAAGTATTGAATTAATTATGCATCGAATGTCTTATATTACAAATTTTTTAATATTTTATTTTTATAATTGACAAAAACAAAAATCGTGATCTGTGATTATACTGACAATTTTATTGTATTTTGTAAGATTTTTTTATAATAAGCCAAATACTCTTGTAATATTATTGATTTTTGTACTTAGAAAGTTTTAGTGACACTGTTGATTACATTTTATATTTTGATTATATTTTAAAATTAGATAATGATTATACAAATCCTTACATGCAATTGTTGATTCTTCTTCTTATTTTTTTTTATTTTAACGCCCAACCATAAAATATTTAACATTTTTAAAAATGATTTTTGTAGTTGAGCGTACGAAGTTACCTGACATTTTTATAGTCGGGCGAGTTAAAGACAGAAATAGTATCCAAATTTGAATGGTGCCTAGTGGCCCAACGGGCGAGTTTTTGTCGGGCGAGATGACGAATAACTCGAAAAAAGCGCTAAATAAGCAACACATGTTGAAAGACAATGTTAATTACGTATATAATCATTACCAATATGTTAGGTGATGTTGACGATGGTATTACGATAATAAATAAATAAATATCCCTGGGCAAATTATGCAAATTAATTTTACTCCAAAGTAAGCAAATTACGAAAATATGATGTTAGACAGTCACACAAAAGCCTGCCCCCGACGGGAATCGAACCCGAGCCTCCGAATGTTTTGTGTTTTTTATTCACACTACATATCTATGGAACGTTAAATGTTCGTAGATTTGTTAATATTTTGTAGCTTTTTCCACTATTTAAGGGTTTAATAGTTGAAAAAGTTGACAAATCAAATAGTGGTAAGTAAAACTTATAATGGAAAAGAACAAGTTTTATTAATAAAGTGTGTCAAGAATCAAACGAAAAGAATTCTGATGATGGACAAGAAAGTTCATTTTTCTTAACAAATGTTAAAACGTATGTTCCTTTTATTTGTTTGATTGATACTTAAACAAAGTAGAAAATGTAACGTCTCCGTGTTTGATTTCTTCATCCATTTTTAACACTGCATTTATATTTCTAGTACCTGCTATACAATGTATACAGTTTGTTGCAAAGGGAATAATATCCCTAATTATTTAACTTAGTTACTTTTAATTAGAACGTACCTTGTCTCCTTCAGCAATATTTGCAATAACAGCCTCATTATGCGGGTTTCTTGTTTGAAATGTTTTTCCACTTACAGAATCTACCCACTTGTTGTTAATGAAAATCTGGAAAACGATTTTTTTGTTTTTAATCACTAAGTTTTTAGAATCATAGGCAATTGTTAAAATTGATATAAACAATCCCGTAGTTTTTATCTGCAGACACGTGAGAGAGGGAAAAAACAATATGTAAATGGAGTTATAATTCGTGACAGGTTAATTTATTCGCTTTTAATTTTTGCAGTATGTACCACAGTAATGTAATATACAGTGTTCTATCTTAAAAGAAACGGGATGAAACGCATTTATATGCATTGCGTATGACATCTTTCGCTGTTGCGCCACCGTGTGTGAAAGATTTCCCGTGTTGGTCCGGGCTCATTTGTAGAATAGACCATCTGCCTTCATGTGCCAGGCAGCTCGTAAAAGGCGAGCATAGGCTTGCCGTCACTAACACCGTGATATCTGATTAGGTGGTAGAGTTTCGCAGCGACTCACCCGGATAGGTACCACCGCCTTACCTATTCCTGCCACTATAACGTCATGACGTGTTCCGATTCGGAGGGTAAGGTAGCCGGTAAACTCACTTTTGCTCGAGGCCTTCATCCCGGCCTCTGATTGGCAACGCACCATTACCAACTTTAGTGTATCTAGGCGGCGGGAATTTCTTACCATCAGGAAATCCATCTGCTTGTTTGCCTTTCAATGTCATAAAAAAAAGGGAAGAACAATGTAGATATGTAATCTGTTTTTTATTATTTTATAACCAACAGGTACCTAAGCGTAATATTTGTTGATATTATTTTTGTTCAATAAGTACAAGTATTTGCATTATATGGCAAAAACAATTAAACATTATATATAGACTATACAGTGTGACATTTGAAATACCAGCCTAATTTTGAGAAACGATTTGGAATCGATAATACTTTCGCTTTAAGAAGTAAATAATTTAACTTTTTTAAAATAATAATTCATCGCAAAATACAAGATGCGTGGTTTTAACGTAAACAAATCACAAAACTGGTTCCCTCCGACCGCAGTCGCATTTGCAGGCTGGTGACGTCATGACTCGAACTAGGTACGACATAGCATGTCAACAAGTGAAGCATTTCACGGACAGTTTTAAATGAATGTTTATAAAAATAGATGTTACAATTTGGCAATAATATTCAAAATGCATTACCATTTAAGCTATGTACACTATAATTTGGCCGGTCCTTTCAAAGTAACCCTGTACTACCATTTCAGTGGTAGCGAAGAACTTGGTTATCAAAAACACCACATGCATTTTTATTGAACATTTGCTATGTTAATAAATAAAATATTACTCACGTAGCACATACCAATACGGAAAAATGCAATGCTTCAAAAACTTGGTATTAAAGAGGTTTTGAATTATTAAACAAGAAATTTCTTTTCTTTTTTAATTTTTTTTCCCTTTTCCTTTTTTTTTCTTAAACAATATATTTTGTTAAATTTTGTTAAATTTATTGTTAACTAACAGCTTCATTTTTTGAGTTGTAATACACCACCGGAATACGATTTTAAAATCTTAAACACATTTACATAAATACGGGTACATACTCGTTCTAATAATTTGTGTTATACACCTACATAATATCTTCATGCCAAGTCTGCAGTGTATGCAGCAGTTGTCGAGTGCAAAGTGTCAGGGTCCTTGCAGACCTGCCTATTCATTGTGTACTCTTTTTACAAAAAATACGGCCGTTTTGGAGACACTTGACACGACCCTCGGATTATACTCAAATGATTTGGAGCGCGATGATTCACAGTTGTAAAATTACTGCTAAAATCTTTGTTCATTTCCGTTCATTATATTAGAAAGTTATCGCTAAGCAACGCTCAAGATGAGTGATATTTAAGTAACTTAAGTATAAGTATTTAATGAATTTCGCATCAGAAAGTTCTTTGTTTAAGTCAGCTAGCAACCATGTTAAAAGAACTAGGAACAAGAAAGTTTTGCTGTCGCTTCCTTTCAAATTTAATTTATTTAAAAAATACACATATGTAATATTGATATACATATTCGCTTAAAGTACGTGTTGAGCTAGCACATTCTCAACAAATACTACATTTTAAATACTGTTTTACTTTATTTATACCTAAATATACTCGTTCTTATTCATGCTTTTGCACTCGAAACGTAAACTGAAAGTGGCTTCAGCTTAAGTTTCACGAAGTTGTTTCATTAAGTCGCTTTTATTAATTTCGTTGGTATTAGCATAATATCTATGTGTAGCGAAAACTAAGAACATATTTTTTACCCACCCACTCACTCAGAAAGACCGGGTTGAAATTAACTGGAAGTACGTGTTGAACTAAGACAGTCTTTAAAAAAATTTTAATACTATTATCCTACATTTATAAATATACTCGTATATCTATATTGTCTTTACTGTTTCACACAATAGGTACGCAATTGCACGCGAAACGTAAACTAAAAGTCGCATCAGTTTATGTTTTAAAGAGCTGTTTTATTATGACGCATTATTAATCTCGTTGTTATTGACATAATATCTATGTATAGCGAAAACTTAGAATATATTACTTACTGGACCGCCTCGTTGGTCGAGTGGCTAGCGTACACGCCTTACTACACCGATCAACCGCGAGGTTCGGGTTCGATTCCCGACGGGGGCAGGCATTTGTGTGATGAACATTTAGATGTCTGCATTTCCGGGTCTGGGTGTTTATTAAATTTATTCTGGTATATATTTAAGTATTTCTATGTAGTAGTATCGTTGACTAACACCCATAACACAAGCATATAATTTGCTTACTTTGGGGTTAGATTCAAGTTGTGTTACTTGTCCAAGAATATTTATTATTTATTTATTTATTACTTACTCAGAAATACCCAATTGAAATTAAACTACACTTTTTTATCACGGAAAAAACATAATACAGTAATTTATATATTAATACATGATGCCAAAACTTTGGATCCCTTTGAAGCATAAAATTTGGAACACTCAAAGTTTATGTGTAGGAGAAGTGCAGAAAGCTAATGTTTTTCAATAATAATACTGATATAGTACAATATTAAATCAATAAATAAAACACTACCCACACTACCACGCATTTGACACACACAACAAAATATATTGATTATAACGATAAAAGATCACAGATGGCGCACTAACTATTCTTAAAGTTTAGGACTTAGCTGGTTTTAAAAAAAGAATATGGCGTCCGTATCAACAAGATATTAAAATTTATTATGGTTGAATTTGGACCAACGGGCGACCACTACTTTAAATAAAAACTTGAAATGTCATGTCAACTTTCGTTTTTAGAACTTCTTAAACGATTAAACCTGTATGTAAAAAATATGGATAGGTAACTAAACTGTTCCTTTTTAATAGTTAAATAAAAATTTCACTATAGCATACATATTTATTTTAAGGTTGAATACCCGTTTGCATTGCGATTTTGTTATATGTTTGGATTTATCGTAATTACAGTGCTTAAGGTTACACTGGTGAAACCGAAAACAAAGCTCCCTGGAAGGGTAGCTGTTCGAACATACCTAAATTGCAGAACGACTTCCAATATGGACAGTTGTTTTACTCTTTGAGAATGTCTCCACCCATGTAACGGCTACTAGGAAATGTTCTTAGTTGTGGAGATTTAATTTTTGTTATTGAATCTCCACAACTGAGAACATGTACTGTATACAATTGTGACAGCAAGACGTTTACTGACAGCAAAGATGATAATAATTATGCTTACAAACCTAAGGCTGCAATAATAAGTCACTTGTTTAAATACGTTTACCAGTTATTCTACTCTCCAATCAAAACATAAGATTATAAATAGGGTGGGATTACAAAAATGTTGCAGAACTCCATCTGAATCTAAGCTGAATCGTTTCCGTCTTTCAAGGACTTTAGAAAACGGCTCCTACAATTTGAGCCTACGTTTAATGACAGAGAAATAACAATAACATTTTATTATGTACCTATTGTTTCTTTCATTGCGTAACTAATAACTATTAGCCGACATCCATAGCCACTTAAGGATAGTGCACACTTTTTGTAGGCCGCAGTGGATCGAATTGCCCAGCAGTTATCCGTCTAGATTTCATGAATTTTGTTTGGAATAGTGCATGCTATGACTCTTCATCGTTGCTCCTCTCTCCTTATCGCAGCAGATCGTTTAAGTATGCTCTATACTTTACAAAGAAATTAATAATTCCTCTCTTCCCCAATCACCACACCATTACTTTAAGATGATTTTATCGAGTTCATTCATATTTTCTAAAGCTTTCAGTAATTTGTAATTGGTAATTTTTTGGGAAAATGTATAAAAATGGGTCAAAAAAACAAAGTACAACTATTTGACTTAATAAAAACGTTTATGTCATAAATAAGGTTCTCCAAGTTTTGTTTATATTCAGCTTTGGTTGACATAATATTTTATTGATCTCAAAGATTAGTAACACTTAAACTATTATTTACAAACATGGACTAAGTTTGGAGTAAAATTAAGTTGATATTATAGTCTGTATCACATTGTAATAGGTACGAAGTTTGACCCTGAAGTAATTTACTACGCGTTCACTAATAACACAGTAATAGTTTGCCTGAAGTGGGACCTCTTAATATTGCATACTTTTCAGTGACTTCAAATCACGCGGTAATAAAATGGGTAAAAAAACATTTTTCAACTTCATTTTTAAACTTGAAATGATTTTTGGCACTAAAAAGTCGTCACGTCACTGTCACGAGATCGTTAAGAATTCGATTCATCATCGTCATCAAAACCATCACCATCACGATACAGTCACGACATTATCGGAAATATAGTTTCACAGTCACATCATCGGCTCAATCTCATCACAATAACTTCACGACGTCGTCAACACAATGTAATGGTATCGTCACTAGCAAGGTCATCGTCACGATACTATTACCTTTACGAAACAGTCACGACAAAACATCTAAAATATAGTCTTTAGCATCACCATTACAACACCGCCACTGTATCCTCCCGAACAGCTACAAAATTGACTTGATCGTCATTGTCACTACACCGTCATGATAACATCACCATTACAATACCATCATAACAGCGTCTCTTTCATATAATATTCAAATATCGTCTTCACCTTCACTGTCATGACGTTAATACGAATCCATCACGATATAGTCACAACATCGTTACGACCATATCACTCAACCATTTTCACCATGACGTCATGACAACGTCACACTCGACACAGTTACGATATTGTAATCAATGTCACGACTCCGTGCCTTGAGTCAGTCACGATATTGTCACTAACGCCGTCATTGTCACGACATCGTCACGACACGACACTGTCAAAATATCATCACTGACACTATCGGCATCAATAATATTAATTATCGTTGTCTTTGTCATTGATATATTGTTAAGTAAATTCAGTACATGCATCAGATTACTTTTTGCCTGTTACTTAAAACAACAGAAAATTTTATGTAACTGATTAGAATTGCTTACATCAAGCCCTTTCATTTACCTACTATACACGAAATAACTGTCCAAAATATTTTTTTCACCCAATACTTTTTTAGAACACCCTAGAACCAGAAACCTCCACCCTATCTAACTTATTTTCAAACTTGAAAATTGCATTGAACATGGCTTTGAAATTTTTGTATTTGTTTGAACACACACACACACACACACAAAAATTTATTGAGATTGGAACAAATCTACTCAAGTTGTCTTCGATCAAGCATATAAAATTACAACTGCAACTCCTTTTGAACACGGACACTTTTATTCGCAATGCTCGCTTTTAATAAAAGTTTAAAACTTCTGTGAATTTGTATGAGTCAAAGCAATTTCTACAGTTTGAAATTATTGGGCGACTAGCGAAACAAGTATTTTCAATTTTATGGATTTGTCCAAACTCCTGCCATTCGGAGCACGATGAAGCTGATGAACCCAATAGAATGCCGTTACTCTATAACCTATAAAAACGTTGTTAATTAATAGGATTGCTAACCTTTTTTGTATCTTCATCGTATGTTTTTTTTTTGTATTCGTGGGTACCTTAGCCTACCGCTTCGGGAAAATAGACTTTAAAATCCTTTTCTTAATAGAATAAAGTATTTATAAAAAGCAATATTTAAAACATTGCGACATGGCTATTATTTTTAAAATATTTATGCCTGTAGATTACAAATAAGCATTCATTTTAAAATCCAATATGGTGGATGATTTTGAAAACATTCAAGGCACATCGGGCTGTTAATTCCGAATGTTAAGTCCGTTTCGGAATTCAAAATGGTGGGTGGTTACCATTGTACAAATTTGAATGGAAAATTTTCGTCCACACTTTCATTTGGTAATATGAGACAGCTTTTGAATTTTAAAAACCATTATAGAGTATCAAAAAACGGAAAATATCTTCACGCCCAAATCCCCGAAGACCTAGGCAGAGACACAACCAGGTGCCACGACTAGTCGAAGACACCAAGTCCCACAATATAATAGGTAGCAAGCCGGAATTCGAACTCGGGACCTCAGGCAGTCAAGTCCAACAGCTGAACCGCTAGACCACAAAGGCAACTCGAATATCAAAAACTTGAATATTAAAACTTGATGCGTTCTGAAAATGATATTCGTTTATCATTCCCCAAATCTTAATTTATCAAATCAAAATCTCAAATCTACAATATCTCCGGTTTCGCCATTTCCTAGAAAACCCTAAATACATTTCCCGGTATTACAATCTGACAAATCACGAAAATTAGAACCAAATAAAACACAAAAATTATGTATATAGTTATCTAGCAAACTAATTTAATTATCAATATACAAAATATAATGAAATACCAAATCATTAACAATTTATAAAACCCAAAAATAATATAGACACTTTATTCAATAAAAAAAAAGTATCTTCACGCCCATATCCCCGAAGAGGTAGGCAGAGGTACAACCAAGGCACCCACGACTAGCCGAAGACACTAAGTCCCACAATGTGATAGGTGGCAAGCCTATCGCCAACCGGGCACATTTCCAATCCCGACCAACATTTTGTAATTAGAAAATTGGAAAAATCCAATTTTCTTTTTATTGGCCGACCCGGGATTCGAACCCGGGACCTCATGCAGTCAAGTCCAAATTTCATTATTTAAAAGGGTCATAAGATTTCAAAATTACCAAAAATTACAACATAGAAACAATCTTTGTTAATTTAAATTTAAACGGATGGACCCAATAAAATCGCAACATAAAAATAAAATAAAAAGAGAAAATATAGTTTACTAAAAATAAATTAATAACCTTTGTATATTTTACTTCTGGTGCCATTGCAAACACGTTAGATCCGTGGATATTATATGAGCAACTGCAATAAAAAAGTTATCGTTACTTGTATATAAATGTTTATTGGCGCTTATCTACAAGTAAGGAGATGCTACCATTGTTATGCTTTGATACGAATATTCTTATCTATAAATAAGTTCTGTTATAATATTTTCCCGGTGTTGGTGCGGGCTTCTTTACAGACACTGACACTGGTTACTGACACTATGCCATCTGACTAGGTGGTAAATTTTCGCAACAAAAAAGTTTGTTTCCCCCAATTTGTTTCCACCACCTTACCTATTTCTGCCATCATAACTTCGGTGCTCACCGTTGATATTTTCCAGTTCGGTGGATAAGTTAACCTGTAAGCTTACTTTTGCTCGATGCCTAACGAAACCATTTCCACCTTTGGTGTCTCTAGGCGGAGAGGATGTCTTACCATCAGGAAATCCATCTGCTTGTTTGCCTTCCAATGTCATGAAAAATCTAATTGATATAATTCAATATCCTCTGGCCTATTTAACTGGCTTTTAACTATGACTTCGTCCTAGTAGTTCAAAAGATTTTTTGTTTGGAATAACTACACACATATGAAGATTGAAGTTTTAATAAAAGTTTTATCTGTTTAAAAATTAATAGGGAAATGTGGCTTAACTACACTTTGATCAGTGATAGGACAGCGTATAAACACAAGTTACTTATGGTGAAAAGGGACAAAAGCGGTTTTTGTGGCGTGGCCTTGGGTTTTTAGCATGGCTATGTATTACTTTTAAAATAACCTTAACGTGTAGAATTCTTTCTTCTAGAGTTTTATTATAATTACTGGGCATCATGTCCTAACTAATTATTACGATTTTTCTACTATATAAAACAGCTTTCACTTAATCATCACAGTAAATTTTGTGATGATGGAGGCTGTTAATTTTTTAAGGAGTTTTCTCACGGAACTGCACTTGGGAGGTACATCATGTGGGTATACCTAGTCTTGCCATAAATATTGTAATAAGAAAAAAAATATTTTTTTAACTG
>NJDD01007706.1:36892-54959 GCA_002245505.1 Calephelis nemesis | reverse complement strand
ATTATGTAATTATATAATATAATATTTAATTAATTAAATTAATTAATAATTATATAATAATAAATAATATATAATTCCCTGACGCCTCTGTCGTCTAGCGCGCCGGCGCGTCGGACTTGACTTCTTGAGGTCCCGGGTTCAATCAACGGGTCGGAAAACAAATTTAAATTTTATATTTTCAATTTTCTAATAAAAAGTAACGTTGACCGGATTTTATATGTGCCCCGCTTGCGTAAGGCTTGCCTCATATTTATTACATTGTGGGACTAGTCATGAGCGCCCTCGTTGCCCTCTGCCGACCTCTTCGGGGATATGGGCTTAAAGATGATTTTATAATTTCAATTATTGCTGTGTCTGTGTTGGGTCCGATGAATAGAATAGACCATCCGCCTCTCTGTCTATCGTCTCATTGGAGGTGAGTATAAGCGAAAATAAAATCGAGCTTGTAAAAACCGCGAGAAGAAAAACACTGGACAGCGACGAACCTGTGAAACATAGGCTACGGTGTGGTATACCACCAGGACAGCCATTTTTTTGGCTGTTCTACGTAAAAAAATAAAATTACCTGTGTACATTTTTGTCATCAGTAAAGTGGCTGCTGTCGAGAGCTATTACAACATCATCTTGGTAAAGTTCCCAGTGAACTGTTGCCTTCGGTACAGCGTCCACGTCACATCGCAGTTCTACCAAGTCGTCTTTGACAAACTTAATATCTTCGTCGGTGTTTTTTATTATTGGGGCGTCTGAAAAAATAAGTTTTCTTCTTCCTTCCAGTCTTTGATTGATTCTTACACCTAACATTATTTTTAGTCCATGTTCTATTTTTTGGGTAATATTGACTTCAAGTTTTTTTTTAGCCCAGACGGAAAAAATGTGTTACAATTATATATATAATAAAATGGATAGATTTCGATGCGGGTATATTTTAGTTTAAAAATAAGTTTGTTTAGGCCAGATCGTCTGTTATAAAACCATTATACGAGTAAAAGGTGAGTTTTTAAACGACTTAAAAAAAGAGGAGGTTCTCAATTCGGCCGGCATATTTTCTTCTACTGTTTGTACACCGATTTCTCCCAGGTCTAAACCGATTTACGTAATTCTTATTTTGTTTCGATGCGGAATAGTTTCGATTTGATCCTATTAAAAAAAATTCAGGTTGGCCCATTACTTTTTATTTTATTATCTACTTTCACCTATCCCTATGTCTATTTTTAAATAAATTAAATCAAATCTCTCAAATAAATTGGATCCACTTGGGTGACTTAGTGACAAGATTACAGACACATCGCCATTTAGAAACATGCTACAAAGATATTTAGTAAGGTTATTTTATTATATATTATATATAGCCCAAAGATATTTACTTATAAGATTATTAAATTAAATCATATCAGCTATAAACTAAAAATCATTAAAGAAAAATAACTACGTCTAAAAAACCGACTCCAGAACTAAAAAAAATAATAATAAAGATTTAATATTGATTATTTACTAAATACCTATTATTATTTAATATGTACTATTTACTAACAGGTATGAAGTCGGTGCCAAGCCAATTTAATACTTAGATACCTGCTTATAACATAACTAGTAGTTTAAACTTACTTTTGCTCAAGGCCTAGCATCCCATCCCATCCCGGTCTCATGCGCCATTACCACTTTTGGTGTCTATAGGCGCGTGAATTTCTTACCATCAGGAAATCCGTCTGCTTGTTTGCCCTCCAATATCATAATAAACATACCTACCAATAATTTAGTTAATAACACAATTAAGCACCTGCAAAATATTTGTAAAATCTTTATTACTCCTATAAAAATTATATTTAATCAATAAAAATGTGTTAATTTGAAAATCTAAGCTCTTGGTTTAGTTCGGCACTAAAACACAAAAAATTAATTATTTTTACAAAAGTAGCTCCAACGGTAGATAGGTACCGTAAGTAGGTATGGTTTAAAATACTTACACTCTACTTTAATTTCAACTTCTTCAGAATCCGTTCCCAACACGTTGGATGCTTCACAAACGTAAGTCCCTGCATGTTGTAGAGTGGCTGATGATATTTGAATAGAATTTCCTTCTATCACTACACCTTTAGGAACATCCTCAAAATCGTCTTGGATTTCAGCTTTGTATCGCCATGACACCATGGGTATGGGTTTTCCTTTTTGGACACTGGAAAATATTTACATTTTAATGATATTAAAATTAAATTGTGTTTTTGTAAACAATTAAATATTTATTGTTTAAGCATGTCGTAAAAATTTAATACATGACATTTGTATTTTAGTATGTACCTACTGTAATTAAGTAATTATAATTATTTACTTTGATTTTAATAAAACTTTGATTTGACTTTGACTTTGATTTTAATAACAACAACAATAATTTAACAAATTAAATTATTTATCTACTTAATTTATTTTTACTTACGAGCATACTTGTTCTGTTCGATCGCCAGGTTTGAGTGACACCTCTGTATTATCTACTTGAATTTGGGGAGGTTCTGTAATATACATGTATCGTATTTATATGGTAAGCTTTGAGTACCTGATTGTTCTGTGATTTTGAATTTAAATGGCGGAATAAATTTAATTGAATTTAAAAGATGAAGTGTATGTTATGAAATCATCATAAATAATATTACATTACTACAAAACCGGTCGAAACGTTTTCATTTCAGTTACAAAACGCATGGGCCTTACATAATATACATACATTATTTGAATAAAAGCAGTACCTATCTAAGTATTTTGGTTTCTACTTTGATGAGCCGGCAGACGTTTCTGTTTTTTCTGCTGTGATTCACCCTCATCACTTAGGGTCATAAAAAATTGATGTTAGCCGATTCTCAGACCTATTCATTATGCTCACAAAATTTCATGAGAATCGGACAAAGCTATTTCGGAGGAATACAGTAACTAACATCGTGACACGGGAATTTTATATACTTATAAGATTTTACATCAAGAATTAAGAAAGAAACTTGAAAATAGCTAAATTTACATTTCGACTTTTACTCCTATCCCACGGAAACTTCTTTGCAATCGGGATCTTAGGAACATGGAATACCGACTTGCCAAATTTTGTTACGACCGATTCAGTGGATTTGGCATGAATCGCGGTCGGTATACAGACAGACAAATATTTTAAAAATGTGTATTGCTGCATATTTTTGTCGTTTTGCAAATTTTTTTTAAGTATCATCAATGCGCAGAATTCATTTTTTTACAGATTTGTTAGAATATAAAGAATACCAAGAAAGACGATAGTGGGCACTTACCTAGCCCTGTAATATAGACAGATGCTTTGAACGTTTTAGTTTCAACTTCATTAGTAATTTCACATCGATATTCCCCGGTGTCGTCTAGACTCATTTTATTTATAACCAGCTTGTGTTCTTCCGGCACAATCAGTAAATTATCAGAGTAGTCAATTTGTGTATCGTTATGAAACCATTTTATTTCTGCTTCAGGATACGCATCAACTTCGCAGTATAGCGCTCCATTACTGTCGTATTCAATAGTGGTATCTACAAATTATAACGATAAAATATTAGTAAAAAAAAACAAAGTATCTTTACGCCCACATCCCCGAAAATAAAGACAGAGGCACAACTAGGGCACCCACGAGCCGAAGATCCCACAATCTGATAAGTAGGTGATATGCCTGCCGGCAACCGGGCACATATATAATCCCGGGCAACTTAATTTTTGTTCAAATATTACAAAAACACGTTTTCTTTGTGTTGCCCAATTCGGGGATCAAGCCCGGGACCTCATGAAGCTTAGGGCGATGAACACACAGCACCGCACACCGCCGCAGTAGGCGGTGAAGCGGATCTTATGTTGCATTGGCCTCTTCTAAATCCGTAGATACCTAACACACGAACTGCATACGACCGTGCGGTCGGACGGAGCTCCCCCCGCAACCGCTCCTTCGCGCGGACTACAGCAGACAGTTCTATAACACACGAGGCACAGCAAACCCGCGCAGACCGTCGTAGGTGCAGGTGTTTTATATGATACCATGAATGTGTTATTTAGAGTTCTGCTTAGTAGAAATGCATGAACACAATATATTTCAATGTTTTCCTTTCTACTCCATAAAAGCCAGATTGCTGCTACTACTTCCGTGTCCAGTTTTGCCAGTGACCTGGTCAAACTGCTAGCAACCGCGTTAAATCTGCTACGGAATCCGCTTTTTCGCTTTCGCCCGGCGCCGTAGTGGTGAGCGGTGCCGTGTGATAATCGCCTAACACCGCTAGCCACATAGGCGACTTATAATAGGATCAGGACATATCAGCAACTCAGGTAGTTACATTTATTACTAGAGACACCAAGGTTGGTAATGGTGCGTTGCCAACCTGTGGCCGGGATGTTAGGCCTCGAGCAAAACTAAGTTTACCGGCTACCTTACCCTCCGAAACGGAACACGTCATTACGTTATGGCGGCAGGAATAGGCAAGGCGGTGGTACTAATCCGGGTGAGTCGCTGCGAAACTCTACCACCTAGTCAGATGTCACGGTGTTAGTGACAGTACGGTGCCTGGCAGGAAGGCAGATGATCTATTCTGCAAAAGATCCCGGACTAACACGGTTATATGTTTTTGTATTTTGACTTTGACACCATCGACATCACAATCATTTCATTTGAATACTTCGGTATATTGTGCTTAAGTGTAAGATCAAAACGTGTAATCTATATATGTAAAAGAAAGTGGTGTTAGTTACACTATTTATAACTCAAGAACGGCTACACCGATTAGGCTGAAAATTGGTAGGGAGGTAACTTAAAACCGGGAGAAGGACATAGGATACTTTTTATCCCGTTCAATTGTGAGGAAACTGGGAAAAACAACATTTTAATTTTTCCCATACAAACTGAACGGGCGGAAAGAAGTTCGCGGGAACAGCTAGTTTGTAATAGATAAAGATATAAATAGTCTGCGTCGAAGCACTTATTTTATATATATATTGTGATCACGGTGACGATAAATTTATTGCACTATTCCTATGCTATCAAGAGTAAGTGATATGGGTACTCGCGAAAGTGCACTACAGTGCGTAGCAACGGTTATTTTCTTTCCTATGTCTTACCAGGATTGCAACCCACCATTACTTATCCTGTTGATATAGTTTTCAATGTTCGTACTCAAGTTGGGATGATGTCCACATCGTCAAATTATTTACGCAAGAGATATAAACATTTCATCTAAAGATTGATAGCGCACCATTTCATATCGGTAACGAATATAAATAACTAATAAGTATCCCTGGACAAATTACATAAATTGATCTATCCCTTAAGTAAGCAAATTATATGCTTGCGTTATGGGTGTTAGATAACGAACTAATACATAGAAATACTTAGATAGATACCAGTATACAAGAGCGTCGCCAGCCCATGTCCTAGGTGGGGGCAAGTTGATACGGAGATTTAGAAAAATATACATTGTAGGTTCAATCGGGAGCCTAGTGCCCTCGACTTTTTGACTTGCCTTGCATTTCACTCTAAATAGTAGCAAACTAGTAGAAAAAGTACTAGAAATTTAGATCAAGTCTAGTTAAAGACATAAGACTGTTTGCTTTATTATTTTTTTTAGAATCTCTAAGGGAGGGCAGCTGTCCCTCTTGCCCCCCCTTGGCGACGCCCTTGCCAGTATAAATTCAGTAAACACTTAAATCCGGAAATAAAGACAATGTTAATCTGCTCGTTTGGAAATCGAACCCAAGCCTTGCGGTTGGCCGGTGGAGTTAGCCGTGTACGCTAAACCCGAGGACAACGAGGTGATATATTTTTTACCAATAACGAAACCGTCTTCTTTCTTGGTCTCTAATTTTATAAAAATATACTTCCTCAGTAAAATAATACGAGTAGTTCCTTATCATATAGCTCACCAGTTGGTTGTTGAAGAACTTCAAACGTAAAAGTACGATTCACAAATACTTCTACAGTTGTTGACGACTCTCCGTTATTATTTCTTGCTTTGCAAAAGAATGTATCATTTTTAGTAGCGCGTTCTACATGCACGTAACTTATGTACCCCATTGGTATTTCTAATAGAGCATTCTGGAAAATATAACAAGGTAATTATTGTAGATCACGGTCAAGTTCAATCAAGTGACTAAGCTCCTCGTGGAAATCTTATTCTAGATGTTAAAGTAAAAGTATTTTCACGCCCATATCCCCGAAGTGGTAGGCAGAGACACAACTAGGGCACCCACGACTAGCCGAAGACACTAAGTCTAACAATCCCAGTTGCCACCTATCAAAAGCCTATCGCCAACCGGGTACTAATCTCAAGCTACATTTTTTTATTAGGAAATTGGAAAAACCCAATTTTCTTTTTGTTGCCCGACCTGGGATTCGAACCCGGGACCTCATGCAGTCAAGTACAACACCTGAACCGCTAGATCACAGAGGCGAAAATTCTATATGTTTGTTATTCGATCACGTCTCACCATCTGAACCAATGGAAGTTTTGTTGTTACATTGGGATAGTTTTACTTACTGTCTTCGAGAAAATAAAGAAATGGAAATAGAATAGTCAGTCAATAAAATGTAATAATTCTATGTATAAATGAATTCCCACATGAGATATATATTGGCCTCTATTATTTTAACTATGTGGCCAACTATGGTGAAACTTGAATTCGATAAATTTAGGCTGCATGAAATAATAAAATATAGGTACTCTGAAAAAATGTTTTCAGCAGATTTGACGCAAGATCGGCATACTACTAGTAAAAATATAATTACCAAGCTGTTGGTATATAATACTGAAAGAATTACTAAAAAAATTAATAATAAGAATATTACAAATATTACTATCTTCTGGTATTAAAAATATTTTCCTTTAATTAGCTTTTAATATTATGACTAATCATTATTTTTTGTGCTAGTTATTTAAATTATTACACTGTTTTTTTAAAACATAAATTCATATCTATCCTTATAGAAAATTATTGTGACCTGATTAAATGTGGAACTCAAAAGAATGACATTGTTATATTATATTGTCGAGACTTTGCAAAGCTAGAGTTTTGTTTAACATAGATTTAAGAAAAGATTTTTAAAAATTAAAAAAAAAACGTTAGTTTTATCTGTGTGTTTATGTATTGGTGTTATGTATGTGTTACCCAATTATTTGTTATTTACTGCTAATTTTATGTGCATGAAATTTATTGTGGATGGAATTTTTGATCAGTGTTTTGCAGTCCAAAACAAGAATTTAGAAACAGAATAATGTAAGCCAAATTGAAAAATGTTAAGATAAATTGCAAAATCAATTCATTATAATTATTTGTTTCATATATTTTTAACTATTATTTAAATAATGTGATTTTGAATTAGTCTAATATTAATTTTTATTTACCATTGCTGTTCTAAAAATATGTTTAAGTTAATTTTATTATGATTGCATTGTATTAGCTCTACAACCTCTGTTGTCTAGCGGTTCAGTTGTTGGACTTGACTGGATGAGGTCTCGGGTTCGAATCCCGGGTCGGGCAAAAGAAAATTGGGTTTTTCCAATTTTCTAAAAAAAAAGGTTGCTCGGGATAGGATATGTGTCCGGTTGGCGATAGGCTTGCCACCTATCACATTGTGGAACTTAGTAACTTCGGCTAGTCGTGGGTGCCCTGGTTGTGCCTCTGTCTACCTCTTCGGGGATATGGGCGTGAAGACACTTTTTTTGTATTGTATTATTACCATTTATGTTCAATTGACGTTCAAAAATGTATTTTATAATACTTACTTTCAAAAAAATAAATGAATCTGAATCTACGGAGTTGCCTCTGGTCTAGACGGACTTCCCTAATCTCATAATTTGAGATTACAAAATTTAATAAACTAATACTTTGTTAATTACTATTACTAACTAAAATCAATTACTAGGTGGTAGAGTTTACGTCAGCTTGCCGTTGACGTGTTCCGGTTCGGAGGATATGGTAGTTGGTAAATTTACTTTTGCTCGAGGCCTAATACCCCAGCCTCAGGTTGGCAACGCACCATTACCACCTTCGGTGTCTCTAGGCGACGTGAATTTATTTTCATCAGGAAATCTGTTTGCATGTTTGCCTTCCAAATCCATGAAAAAAAGACGTGTGGCACAAAGACTGCCGTGGGAAGTTATTGCATAAGCAGGCATGAGTCACTAGATTGCGAGGCGGAGAGGGGGATTACGCATGAAACAAGCGTGATCAAAATGTTATTAAAAGTTCTGCTTTTCATCGATAGATGGCAGGAGTGGGGGGTGTTAGGTTATTTTCGTTACAAAATTTCTGGATTCGGTCAACACGGTCAAGGACCGCGATAGAAGCTATGCAACAGCTTAAAAAAATAAAATAAATAAAATGACATGAATTCAAATGTAATATTATATAACAGTGTTTCAAATTATCTTTACTTGTCATTGATACTGTACTATTTTCTGGGATATTTCGATTTTCCTAAGACATGTTGAACTCACAAGTAAAATTTTGATGGTATTTTCGAACAGGCGCTGTCGTATTTGCAGTTTACGTCGTGACAACTGTACTAGAGTGTTAGAAACGTTTCGTAATCCCATTTCATCAACTGATTTGTTAAAACAGCATTAGGTAAATATTTATTTATTGGACTCTTCACAATTCGTATTTATTAGAAAAAGAGGTTTTATTAATTAAACCAGACGAACTTGGCCCCCATACGTACTTCCTTTTCTGACCATATTTCAATTTTAATTAAATATACAAAATAAATACAGTCACATGGAGTATAACATAATATAACCTTTAACATTTTTAATGTATAATTCTATAATTATTTATAACCTACCTCGGAGGGTATTGTATCTCCACTCGAATTTTCCCACCAAATCTCAGGAAGTGGATTAGATATGACTTTGCAAGACAAAGTGAAATTTTTACCAAAATCCACGAGGATTGGGTCTAACATTGTTGAAAACATATATGGCAACTTGTCACTCGGCAATTTCAGTTGACTTATATCTGCAAAAAACAAAAATTAATTAAGCTGAGCCATATCACGTAATAGGGACCTTAACCTAAACTAAGTAAAATGACTTTTCCGATGCAATGGAAATAAAAGTCATACCATTTAATCTAATCTAATATTTTAAAATATGAAAATTTGTTTGATTGTTCTTCTTTCATGTCTCAAGGAAACAATGTACGCAAGCTCTCCATTCACACTTTGCCTTGCACACACTTCCCTATGTAACACACAACTTCATCAAACGTTTTTTCGAGATCCACAAAACCGCAGAAAACACCTTTGGCCTCCAGCCAGATGCTTCATATGATGATTTTGCGGGACGAAGACACTGGATCCATACGTTATCTTTCAGACCTGAAACCTCCTTGAGCCTCCCACAATATTCGTTACAAAATATTTGAAAGGAAAATGCAAGAGATGTTTTGCATTCTCCTTTCAAATTTTTTCCTTACACTTTTGATTCTAAACTGATCAAACTCATTGTTCTGTAACTGGTGCGTAAACGTACGCCGCCAGTCTTCGGACACTCTGACGGTTCTCCAACAGCAGAAAGTGTCCCGAACAGCACGACCACTTAACTTGTATTATAAACAACAAAATATATTTAAAAAACCGTGATACCTTTTTTTGTTAGTTGATTTGTCACTAACTTTTGTAACTTTTTTATGTGCTCTAGAAAAGTTTCAGCTTTTTTTCTTGACATAATATTGGATCGATAGACCTATCACACTTTACTTTAGTACAAAGAGCCTTACTTTTTAGCATATGGCACTTGTCGAGAAGACTTTCTGCCATTAGTGTCTTGGTCAGGCTTTTGGATTTCCCGGGAGTGAAAAAGGAACAATCTGTGTTACTATCTCAACTGTCAGTGTATTAAAAAAACACCAAATCAACTTCAGCATAGGTTAGACAACCATGACCAACATTCGTTGGCATTGCTAACACCGGAGATTTATCGAGATGTCGCCATTTTACTATGCGTAGCCAATATTCGCTAGTAGGTAACAGCTATTAAATGTTGACAGAAAAGGTAGGTATTTAAATGTATCTTCGCGACAAGTCCCTTTCCGGGCAGAATGCCAACGTTATCTTCATTAGTCGGAGTAAATCCACTTTATTATTTATTTTACCAATTAACTTGTTATATTTCAGAAACATTGACGATAGCAATAACTTGAAGATAAGACAAGATAAAAAAATGGAAATTCGTAAAACATATTTCATTTCCAGAAGTTGTCTGGAGTATCTTCAATGGAAAACTCAAAAATATACTTTTACCTCGTTTTTGTGGTTCTATAGCGTCACTTTGTCCTGTCACTTCGTTTTGGGTTTTGATGTTTCTGCAGTTGATCTGCAATAATAGTTTTACTTATAACATTTATACCAACGTTATAAATGTGAAAGTCCGTTAAGCTTCCACAGCTCAACGACCGAGACCTCATAAATTTCAGGCGAGAAATAAAAGCGATATAAAGGGCTTACCGCAGGGGACCTAAATAACTTTTAATATGGGAAACATCTCCTTGTTCAGTAAAAATATAACTAGAATTATAATAATTTACTTAATAAACTTAAAATGTTCTAAAAGTTTTTCTAAATGGCGCCTTTATACTCGTACGTAAACGTAATATAAAATAATTATTGTAATCCATTCTTGACTTGTTTCATTGACAATCAAATCGCTAATTGACAAAAAGTATAACTCAATATATTATGAGTTTTATCAACGACAATGGCGAACAAGCTCACGACTCTCTTTATGGTAAGATAATCACAGTATAACATACTAGCTGTTACCCGCGGCTTCGCCCGCGTAGTCTATTTATTTAATATTTAGCTTTACAACGCTGCCCGTTAAAATTAAAAAAAAAGAAACTTTTAAGGTTAAAATTTTAAAAAAAGAAAATTTTAAGGTAAAAAAGCCTACGTCCTTTCAAAGTTAAATCTATTTTTGATTTAACTTTGGAAAAGCGTCAAACATTTGCCGCCAAAACGTTCCGTTTATATATATATACCTATACTTTCTCTTTTCTAATTTCACTTCAGATAAATAGTAGGAATACGAAATTGTCTTTACAGTTTCATCTGCACTTCGGCAAATCCTGTAAAATTAAACTGTATTCCAAGTTAAAGAATCCTCTAACAAAAGATTTTTTGGAAATTTTAGAAATATACATCGTCTCTGTGGTCGACTAGTCCGGCATCGGACATGACTTCTTGAGATCCTAGATTCGATCTCCGGACCGGGCAAAAAAAAAAACAAATGAAAAATGTGAAGTTTCAATTTTCTACTCCAAATAACGTTGCCACTTGCCAAGGATTGGATAAGTGCTCTGTTGGCTACAGGATTGCCACCTATCATATTGTGGGACTTAATGTCTTCGGCTAGTCTTAGGTGCTCTGGCTGTGCATTTAGGCAGAACTAACCCTTCGGGGATATCTTTGGAAACTCACATTTAGAAATTGTAGAAACAAAATTTTCAGCTTTGAATGTTGTCGAAAAATCATTCAGCCCAAAATTACAAACAATGGTAATTTCACATTAAAAGAACGGGATCTTCCAGGGGTAGAGTGGCATGAGCGGTCACTTTTGGTGTATTGTAAATGTAAATTAAAGATAGGAGAAAGAAAGTTTTCCTACTCAACATCAAGCTCATTTTCATTATCTGTCTCATTACTTGTTTTGCAGTAGTAGACTGCCGAGAAAGTCGTAATCTTTTTCATTTTTTCATAAGTATGAAGTATATTATTATTTACTTAAGAAAGTAATTAAATTTTAAAACTAATTACTCAAACATTTGTTTCTATACGATAAGATATCGTCAATCCACGAACAGAATTACCCTAAAATACTACAAAATCAAAATGTAATGTATCTGTTTGGATATGGAAATCAACCAATATAAGTAAACTAAAACAAAATTTATTCATCTAAAAAGTATTAAACGATTATATTCTGGAAAGAACAAATTTAAAAAGTAGCTCACTGCGTACAACCTTCCGTAAGCAGCAAACCATGCGTCTAGGCCGTGCAGTCGGTGGTTACAAAATCCTATTATTATTATTATTATTATTATTATTATTATTTATGAATGTTATTTATGGCCGGGCAGCATAGTATCTATCTTGTAGAACTAACTTGGAACACCGAAACCGCCTTTCTCTCATGACAACTTGCTGGCTTGGCACATCAGCTGTGGTCGCAGTACCTACTCGATCATTTGATATTATTTTGAAACTTCGATATATCCTATGATATTCATTTAAATCGAATATGTTATGAACAATTTTGCTTTAAATTAAATACTTGTGATAAATAACGTATTACTTGGATATGGATTAATGTCTTGTTTATAAAAATAGCTTCGCAAATAATGCATTATTTTAAAACAAATTTGGTTATCATAAAAAGGTTATAGTGAGATAACGCAGCGCACGCAGCGGTACTTCTCAATAAGGAAAAAATCCCCTGGTTTTAAAACATTCTTGATTGGTGCTCCGCTCCTGTTCGTCTTAGCGTAATGATGTCTAGCCTTTAGCCTTCCTAGACAAATAGGCTATCTAACACTGAACAAATTTTTCAAACCGGACCAATAGTTCCTGAGATTAGCGTGTTCAATCAAACAGACAAACAAACTCTTCAGCTTTATAATATTAGTATGAACTGATTTTGTGATAAATTTGACCTTGCACAGAAAAATGTGGGAGAACATCCTGTCATAATAATTATGTGTCTACCTACTCCTATATGTCATAATAATTATGTGTCGACGTCATTTGAAAAACAATTATTGCATTTGCTTAAAAATCTTCGAGATTCGTTAGAATTGCACAATAAAGAGACTTCATCGGCTCAGCTGGTTCACCAAGCAAAAGTAATAATACCTTACCTTACTTACATTAGCATGCGTTACATCTTTGAATTTTAAGAGATCACAATGATGAGATTTTTTATTCATTTCTCCAATTAAAATCGAAGAATGATTTTTATACTGTAACTTATGGTCATAATCGAATGCTGCTTAACACGAAACAAAAAGATTCATATTAAACCTACTGAAAATGCTTGAGCTTTTAAGTTGAAATTTATTTGATTCATAGACGAGTTAAATTAACTTCATTGAACAGTTGAAGGTCGTTGGCGTATAAATTATATTTGCTATGTTTTATAACATGTGTAGTATCACCTGTGTACAAAATAAATAACCTATTGTGAAAGTCTACCAGCTACTCACCCTTCAGACTAAAACATGGCAGTCACTATGGTGCCAAAAATAGTTAGGGAGGTGGATCCTCTCAGATGGACACTCGGAAAAGTTACTACTATACAGCAGTCTGTCACCAGAGCTCTTGTTGCTAATGACTCACATGTTAACCTGTGCTCACCTCTAACGAGCTGCCTGGCAGAAAGCAGATGATCTATTCTGCTCAGTAAATATGGAACAACACGAGGAAAAAACGGAAGAATTTACTGCTGTAGAGTCTTTTAAGTAGTGCGCTTGTTCCGTTATTTTACATCGAAAATATCTGTCAAATATTAACATACGATATAATATTACCATATACGGTACTTACTACAATTTTAAAGGGTTTGTTAGCTTCAAAGAGAAAAGATGTCATAAATTTGGTTTTCTCTTCATCCAACGCTTCAAATTGTAAGTTACTTGCTACATTGTCTCGGATCCATAATAATTGTACACTGACCAACTCAAGATTGATTTTAGGTAAAATTATTAAGATGTTTGAAAGCGTATCTGAAATGAGGTAATGTTTTTTATTACATATATAGAATTTTAAAGCAATAACGGTGAATAATCTAAATATTACCTGTCTTAGACAAAACCGAAACTTAAAATAAGTACAAGGGTATGGTATCGACATTATAAGGGGCTGTCTTTCTTTCTGATTTTGCCATTGGGAATACGATCGGCGAACGTCACATTACAGATTTTACAGATTACAGAAGTGTTCTCATTTGACCGCACTTATCCTACTTTCATGCTTTTTTGACAAACTCAACACTCGCTTTCTTAAAATTATGTTGGGATAAGCACAGCGAGTTTCTGCAAAGCGAGTCTAGTACTGTCTTCTAGTGTAGTTTAGCTTTTCACTTGGATCTTGATATTATTAAAGTAGGACATCCTTTTAGACGTGGCTTATTAAAACTAGTGAAGCAGTTTAATTGAATTTAATGGGGTTCACTATTTGTAAATATATGTTGCCTTTAAACAATTTCACTTAACACGTAGGCAACGCACCATTACTACCTTAGTGTCTATAAGCGATGTATATTTCTCACCATCGGGTCTTTATATATAATCTCTAACCTCATAAAAAGTTACCTGGAAGTGGCCTGGATGTAGTTTCTATAGTGTTTCTTGGTCTCTTCGTAGAGAATCCATATTGGAAATTAAGAAAATTCCTCATGAAGAATGTAGCCATTGCAGAACCGTTACTGCTAACATCTATATTGTAAGTGCCTGGACGTACGTCTTCTAAGCTTACAACCTAAAAAAAATCAATGTTTTACCATTAACTGTTATGTAACTAACATCGACTCATGTAGCGGAGAGTCGCAAACCACTAGTCTGAGTACAGCGCCAATGTTTTGGTACCTAATACTGAGCTACCTGCTTACATTTTGAGCTCAAAATACATTTGTTTAATAACAAATTATTATGGTCAACTGCACACTGAAACTCAAAACTATTAGAAATTTTGGAATGTTCTATTATGTACTTCTGCAGATAAATTAGCGACACTCGTACTCATTTGTATTTTTTATTATTGGAATGTAAAATTGAATATGCAGGTTTCATATAAAAGTACATTTGACATTGTTTACTCGGAAATCAGACATAAATTTTGATGCCATGTGAATTAAGCGATAAAAATAATTTATATTCTATCTTCTACAGTCCCCTAAAATCGGTTTGGTTCAGCCAGGATTAACAGGAAAAAAGACAGAAAAAGAGTAACAAAATTTTTTTCACAGACATACACTAAAATTTTATTTATACATATACATATAACAATAGATGATGATGAGAGTTTGTCCTATTTGGAGGGTTTGAAAGGATTGAGAGTGAAAAGTTGCAAGACCCGAAACTAGGTAGCATGTGTGAGAGTCAAGTCCAAGACAGGCTGGTACATGTGCCGTTATTCATCATCATTTATTGACAGCGGGATGATAATGTGGCAAATTGAAGACATAAATGTGTTGTAGTGAGAATATCATCAAACACTTCTGCTAACATAAGTAGTAATTAAGAAAGTTTGGGAAGGCACCTGTGATGTTGGTGTCGCAGAACATGCCCGGTTAACTTTTATTCTATAAAAAGTCCTGAAACTGTCAAATAGTCAATTTCCTTTTGCCAGTTAGCTCTCCTAATGGTAAGAGGTAACCGAGGCCTACCGTAGATTTTATAGGTGCGTCGCGGTCTTGTGGCTGAGGTGATAGGCCAATTGTGCAAATGTACTGGGCACCCTACCATCTGGACCTGAACATGGCCCTGTTATTATAGTAACGGGATGGAACACTATCCGGACGAATTGAAGCACGGCATTCTATCACCAGTGGTCTTATATTGGTGGTGGTATATTTTATTTTATTTTAGGAAAGCAGATGGTCTATTGAACACAGGGAACCATGACCCTGACGTTTTTTGTTAGAAAAAAGCAATGGATTTGAAGGAAACTAGGCAGGTCTGCAAGGGTATTGACATTTGTCACTCTGTAAGCTTTGTCTATCCCATGAGGACCTTGGCGTGGAGATATGTATATATGAAAAAAAAGATAGATGACTGGCTAAATGCAACCGTAAGTATTGATCAAAAGTTTTCTTTTATTCCTGAGTGAGTTCCGCCCTAGAGGGGAGAGGAAACTCAGGAAGGAATATAGATAAATAACTTGTAGAGAGTCAAAAAATACACAAGGAAGAGAGCCTAAGAGCAAACATTATGAAAAATATCTTCACGTCCATATTCCCGAAGAGATTGGCAGAGGCTTTTTTTTTGGAATGACTAATATGTTGTCAACCTCGCGGTTTTTACAACTTCACCGAGCTTTGTGGGCCGAGCAGAGTGCTCAGCCCGAGACATATTGGCAGAGGCACGACCGACAATACTAAGTAACAAAATGTGATAGATGCCAATTGGGCACATATCCAATCCCGCGGATTTTTTTAAATTAGAAATTTTATAAAATGCACATTTCCTATTTTTTTGTTGCCTGACCCGGAAATCGAACCCAGGACTTCAAGATGTCAAGTCCGAAGCCGGTCCGCTAGACCACAGAGGCGATAGCAAACCTTGTGTATCTCTCAATATTCGGTTCTCATAACAACAACAAGACGGTTGGTAGAGCCGTGGAGGGTTGGTGGTCGTATTTCTGAGTCCAGTATTACTCTAATAGATAACAGGATATCTAAAATCGATGTTTTATTGTTTCATACTTTTCTCCTGATCAGTTATCTGATGGTTCTGTATATTGTAAGTTCCCAACTAGTGGTACGCGTTTCCTAAAGGTGGAGTAGACAGGTGTCATAAGGAATGGAAAGCCATTGAATTTAAGAAAAAAATTACCAGTGACCAGTTTTGAAGACATTATGATGATCTGTTCGATCAAATGTGTCTCTCACATTCTGTATTTCATGTTATTTGGTCATTTCATACTGCGTGTTGTTAAGTGTGTTTGTAATTTCTAGACTTCAATTCAATGAAGATATCAAAAGTAAATGAAATCACTCTAAACTTTAGTGACATATAGCCCTTTCCCCTTTTGTGGGCGCATGAAAAGTACTTGTTAGCTTTCTTCGATATATTTAGTAACCACCACCCAAATTTAGATAGCTTTAGTACATTCGGCGTGAATTGGGATCACGATACACACAGAGACACCCAAAATTTTAAAAATGTGTTCTGATGCCCTTTTTCATCGCCTACACTTATTTTGTTAAATATCTTCAGTATTCCGAGTTCACTCTTCTACAGTTTTATTATAAGTATATATATATATATATATGTTGCTGATACTTACGAGGACGCTATCTGATCTCATAATTGTTTTTAATTTAGGTTGACTTCCTAATAACTTTTCTTTTATATCTATCGAAGGTGACGCACCGGAAACGGCAACGGCCATGTTGGTCGTGTAGTCCTCGATAGTGAACTATAATAAAGAAAATACAGTTTAAGGTTGCGCTGCACAGGAGAGCTGACAGAAATGTAAACTTGAATATTAACGTTGTCTTTTTTGATATCTCACTTTAGGATCGCTTTCATTCTCAATTTTTTTTACACTTTTTTAACTCCATTTCGCACTATTTTCTGTATCACACAGAGCTATCGTTACTTGTTTCGACTCGTATACTGGCATTTACGTGCAGTGAAAATGTATTACTTACCGTAAATTGCTTTCCTCGATAAAACTCATCTGAATTAACTACTGAATTCCAGGCGACGTTACTGATTTCTTTTATAAAAGAAAACGGCTGAAACAAGAAATAGCACATTTAATTCAAATACAAACACTTTAGAAGCTAAACATTTGTTATCCGGGTTTATCCGAGTCTTCTGTGTAGACTACCTGCCAAATAACGCGTAAGAAGCGACCAAAAGTTAAATAGGTCATATACAACAAGATCACAGGTAGTTGAGGGTGACAACTCGTCCGGGTAAATATCCTTAGCCTTGAATATCGGAGGGTAGGTGTCCGGTGCGTTATTGGCGTAACAACTCAGCCACAAGACAGCGACACGCCTATAGTGTCTTTAGGTCGTAGTTACCTCTTACCATCAGGGGAGCTAACTGGCAAAAGGGAGTTACCTACTTGTCAGTTTCAGGACTGTTAACAAAAGGCAACTGGACAAGTTGGTCACCAAACATAAGGGAAGCAGATTACTGCCATTCACGGACACCAACACCACACATGCCTTTCTAACTTTTCTTACTATACATTTGAAAACTGCTGAAAATAGCGGAAACAAATTTGAAATAGCTTAGAATTGGCTATTATTTTATTGCTAGTTAATTATGTCAAAATCAATTTTGTTGCGTTAACTTGTTAACA
>NJDD01007706.1:14325-36873 GCA_002245505.1 Calephelis nemesis | reverse complement strand
TTGCTCGAGGCCTAACATCCCGGCCTCAGGTTGGCAACGCACCATTACCACTTTGGTGTCTCTAGGCGACGTGAATTTCTTACCATCAGGAAATCCGTCTGCTTGTTTACCTTCCAATGTTATAAAAAAAAGAAATATCACCTTTGAAAAGGATTTCACAAAGTAAATGTATTGGAAATTAAATTTGAAATAGGTAAGAATTAACAATTATTTTGTTGCTTATTAGTTACGTTAAAGTTATTTAAAAGCAAGGCTTGAGTCAGGGTGCTAGCTCGTTTTTGATATACTGTGCTTATCTCAATTTGTTGTATGGAAGCGAGAATTGGGAGTGGTTATGTCGGAAGGAGAATAAGAATATGATAAATATGGTTGGAATGAGAGCGCTACGGAAAATCTGTGGTGTAACGGCAGCTATCCGCAATTGCAACAGTGAGAGTTTGAAAGAAAGTATTAGCATTAACATGAGAAATCAGACTACTATATCGGTTATGTGGAAAGAATTGCAGGTGTAGAGAAGTGAACCCGGATGGACCTAGGTTGATATTCCATGATCAAATTGCTCGCAAATTATTTGAGTGTGGTGCCAAAAGTCCCTGAAACCAGTTTTTTTAAATAGAAAGTCCGAAGGGTCTGCAAGGATCGTGAGATTTGGCACTCGATACTCTCTGCTTACCATGTCCTTACATGGTAAGCAGAGAGTATCGAGTGGCGTAAGGATATGTGTGTATGTGTCGTTGGTTAGCGAACATGGTTAACTCCATTGACTAAAGTCAAGATTCGGGTTCTTTAGTGTGATGAACTTTTAGATGTCTGCAATTCAGGGTTTGGGTGATATCTATGAATTTCATGTATTAATATCATCGGCTAACCAATTTGCTTGTTTTCATTTTATTTATTTGTTTAACTGGGATTGGATTAAATTTTTGTAATTTATTTATTAACGATAGCTGCCAATAAAACAATAAGGTACAACAGTTGCCACTACATGATTTTGACAGTAAATTTATTTTTGTAATCACTTGATTTTTTTTACTACATAAAATTATATGTTATTGTAGTAGGTACAAAATCACAGCATTTTGTATATCGTTCAAGTTATTTTAGTTGTTTTTAAAACCATATTAAATTTTATAAATTGTTGAAAGACTACCAATTGCTCAGAGTTTTGTATTCTTATTCTAATAAAACAAAATTAACGCTTGTAACAAAATATATTTTCTGATTCAAAATTAAAGCAACGACTGTGGTCTACTGCGTTTATTGACTTATTTATAAAATACATATTCACAATCGACATCAAAACCAAAAATAGATGGATCGTATGAACCACCAGGTGACGTATATAGGACAATATAAGAGCATAAAATAATAGGATACAACACTATGCCGTCACCTGTAGGCTGTCCAACTGAGTGCAGGTGACAATTCAGAAGTACAGGTAGAGTGAGTCCATTTTGGTCATATAATTTTGTACGGCATTTTTTATTCTAGGAGGTGGCGCCACTGCGTACACGAACAGTTTGAGCTCCGTGAATAAAATTAAAATAAAAAAATTAAGTGTTATTAATAAAGAAAAAGTTGTATATATTCAATGTTTTAAAGTGGATATCTAGTGTGAGTGTTGTCTTTAAAAAAATATAAGTACTAAGTGCGAAAAAATGACTTTGGTTTGTGAAATTGCAATTGGCTTTTAACATTAAAAAATAGGTAAAAACTAATATTACTTAACTGTAGCAATAAATGTGAGTGATAAACGTTATAACGAACAGCAACAAGTGTTTCAAAGCGTTTTCAATTGCTAAATCTGAAAATTTGCAACGGCGCGATCGTTAAGATATTCAAATTTGACTGCTTGTTGTAAATAGACGCACTTTGGACTTTAAGGTATTATTGTACAGTGCCATCTATTGGGATTTGCGGCAATCAAAATGACAAACCTGTATTGAGAATAAATCAAGTCAAGATATGAAAATACTAGATGGCGCAAACTGCAGTTAAACCTACAGTTAGATCTTAGCAAAAGAACATATTTTAACCGTCTCGCAAATAAGAGATTCTTAACTTTTAGCTCTTTGGAAATTTTGAAGTCTGCAAGCAATTGTTATACTATTATTATACAAATTTAATAAACAGACGCAATAACTTAACATCTATATCATACTCATAGAACTAATTAGGCAACGGCATAGATGCCATCTTATGAAATTTCAAGGAACTAATAGGTTCGTTAGCTTTGCGCAGCCATTAACGATTAAGAATACCGAGCCGCAACCCAAGGAGGTACCGATTCTGATAATCATCAACAGAGGGCGCCGTTATATCAAAACACATGCTACAACAACAAGACATGCTGAGAAAGATGCAAGAAGAAATGAGACAGCAAAAAGTGGACATTTTAGCCATAAAAGAAGATATTACAAATAGCATCAACAACAAACGAAAAATATTCAAGAATTTGGAAACCAAAAACCTACAAATGGAGCAAAAACTAGATACACAAAAATTGGCAATTGATAATTTCGAGAGATTATTAAGGAGAAAAAACTTACTGTTTTTTGGGGTTGAAGAGGGAGAAAAAAGCTACCAAGACCTAGAAAAAAAAGGTCTAGACATCATTAACAACATGATGAATATCAAATGCGAAAAATATTACATTGAATCTGTGAGAAAGCTTGGAACAGAAAGCGATAAATCAAGACCTATTGTAACTACTTTGCTTACTGTGAGGATGAAAATACAAATACCAAGAAACAAAAAGGAGTTAGAAGCTCGTCGTACTATATAAAAGAAAACTATCCACTAGAAGTGCTCAATAAAAGAAAAGAACTCCAAAAAGAAGTATAGATAATATTAAGACAGCAGGGGAAAAAAGCTGTACTAGCTGTGTAAATAAAATACGACAAAATAATTATACTTAAAAATATAAAAAAATATCCAGAACTACAAAAAACTTTTAATAAAAAAAGAAACCTCTCAGAATCCCCGCAGTTGGCAACATACTCTAACAAAACGGAAAAGGAAATTCAAAAACAACCTGTCAAGATAAACAAGACTAATAATATAAACAGCTATATAATAAAAAAACCTGCGCTCACATTACCCGATGGAACTTCTTCTCAAATATGCAACCCAAAACTAAATCCAAAATAGCAATCACCCCCTCCCCCTCCAACTCTCGATCTCCCAACACGGCTAGTCACCGCGGGAGGTCTAGACTACAACCTTTCGAAAACTCTTTGCTCATTTGCACATACAATGCGAAATCCCTATTATCATCGCAAAGAGTGATACTGTTAAAATACTCTCTGGAAAAAATCAAATATGACATCATTGGCCTAGCTGAAATCAGAAGAATTGGCAACAGTATTCTTGAAGACGAGGACCACATATTCTGTCATACAGAAGAGTCTAAAGGACTCCATGGAGTAGGATACTTAATAATGAAAAAAATTATAAATAACATTGAAAATTACATAGGTCTATCTGAAAGAGTATGCTTGCTAAACTTAATCTTTTTGGCAAAGAAACTTTCAATTATCCAAGTATACGCGCCTACCTCTGACTCAACCGAAGAAGAAATTAATGCCTTCTATGATCAATTAGAGAAAGCCAAGAGCTTCGCAATTGGCAAAACGATACTTATGGGAGACCTAAATGCGAAGATAGGTCAAAGAAAACCTGAAGAAACATCAATAATAGGCCCTTCCTGCAAAGGTGAAAGAAATCTCAGAAGCGAAAAACTTGTATAATACGCTTTAAAAGATAAATTTCCAATAATTAACTCAACATTCAAGAAGAACAGAAAGAAATCTATGGACTTGGATATCACCGGATAAACGAAAAAGAAACCAAATAGACTATATCATGAGCGACCACCCAAAACTCTTTGCCAATATAGAAATAATCAACAAACTTTAGCGACCATAGACTCCTGAGAGGGACAATAATTTTAGACAAACAAAAGAAAAGTCGAGCTACATTTAATTCAACCCCAACAGTGAACCTATCTAACGAGAAATCACAAAAAACATACCTCACTGCCTTAAAAAAGAACGTCGAACGAGTTATTTGGGAAGCTAATGATGATATAGAGTCATACTACCTAAAATAGAGTCAACGGTACAGGAAAGTCTGAGGAGGAGGAGGAGGAAAGTCTGAGGAAAACGAAGAAAGAAATATTATCCGAAGAAACTAAAAACCTAATAAAAAACGAACCGAATTGCAACACAAACCTTTGAAAAGTAGGGAGGAGAAAAAAGAACTTGCAATACTCTACAAAAATACGAATAAATCGCTCAAAAAAGATTACGAAAAATAAAGAATGGGAATAATTGAAAAACACCTACTAGCCACGGGAAACCAAAAGAAAGCCTACAAACAGCTAAACACAGAAAAAAATTGGTTCCCGATATTAAAGTCACAAAAAACGATAAAAGAACCACAAACTAGAAAAGACCTAGTAAAAATCGCCTCCGACTTCTACACCAAACTATATGATGATAAATATGCCGGAAACGACAGCTATGAAAAGCGTTATCAAACAGGAGAAGAAATAAACTTGACAATCCAACCTTTACATGAAGAAGAAATAATGATAAAAATTAATAAACTAAAAAAAGTTAAAAGTCCAGGCGGCGACAATATCTCAAATGAAGCCTTGATACTTGTAAGATATCTAGTGATAGGCCCACTAACTACTCTCTTTAATAAAATACTGGAAAAACAAGAAATACCTAACAACTGGGCAAAAGCACGGATAATCCTTATACACAAAAAGGGAAACCCAACGTACATAAGCAACTATCGTCCTATCAGCCTGCTACCAACAATGTATAAGCTGTTTGCAATGTGCCTAGAGAAAATAATAGAGCCGATCATAGAGAAGAATCAACCAGTGGAACAGTAAGGTTTCCGTCAAGGGTATTCAAAAATCGACCACATACACACTTTAAATCAAATTATAGAAAAATATGTAGAGTTTAAAAAAATTCTTTACATAGCATATGTCGACTACGCGAAAGCGTTCGTTTCTATTTTACATGAGAGTATCTGGGACGCACTGGAGCTTATAAACCTTCCGTATACGTACATCAATCGTCATCATCAAAGACATATATAGGAAAAGCACAAGTCAGGTGAAACTAGACAGGATAGGTTCAGAATTTAATATCCGTAGAGGCGTGAAACAAAAAGACCCTCTATCACCAATGATTTTCATCGCTGTTTTACAAAACATAATGAAAGACCTTCATTGGGACAGAAAGGGAATAGGTATAGACGGAGAAAACTTTATCAATCTGAGATTTACTGATGATGTAGTCCTTTTTGCTAAGACATCTAGAGAACTGGAGAAAATGCTGACTGAACTAAGTGTTACCAGTGAAAATATTGGTCTGCAACTTAACACCTCAAAAACAAAAGAATCTACGAACGGTCCGAAAACTCCCATACTAATAAACCAAACTCTAATAGAATACGTGGAGAATTACATCTACCTCGGAAAATAAATGTCATTCAAAAGCACAAGACACTTAGATGAAATAGATCGATGGATCAAAATGACCTGGAAAAAGTGCTGGAGTTACAAAGACATACTAATATCAAAACTTTCTATTAAGTTAAAGAAAAAACTGATGGACTCGAGTCTACTGCCGTTTTTTGTCGTACGGTGCCCAAACCTGGATCTTTATATATACAAGGTCAAAAATACGTTCATGTCAACGGGCTTCGGAGAGGAGCATCCTTGGCATCAAGATCATCGAAAAAATTAACAGTGAAACAATCAGGCCGAAAACCAAAGTCTTAGATGCACTACAACACGCACAGCGTTTGAAATGGAAATGGGCAGGACACGTCGTTCGCTCCTCAGATGAAAGATGGCCTAAACAAGTTACAAAATGGACAGGTCTTGGAGGCATAAGACAAAAGGGTAGACCTAAAGCTCGCTGGATTGATGACATCCAGAAGGTGGCGGGAACAGACTGGATGGGAAGATCCTGCGTCAGGGAAAAATGGGTGCAATTGGAGGAGGCCTATACCCAAATGGGCCATGACAATATATCCCTTAAAATATATGTAAATTTTTTACTATTTCACTTTTTAACTTTCTTACTTTACTTTTTTAATATAATTTACTGTAACTGTCATGGAAAAAGAATAAAGGCTTAATAATAATAATAAAATTGTTATCATTGGACTAGAAGCTGTACTGAAACAGTATGAAAGTGATGCCGTACAGGATCAAGTGACTAAAAAATTTAATTAAATAAATACCAGATTTCTGGCACACCATTTTGTACGGCACTACACGCTTTCTTATTATTTGTCATATTTCTATCGAAGGTTGGTAAATTTTGTCAACATCCCACCAGCAGTTTTAAAGCCATCTCTATATTGCATATTTTTTTCACTTATCTTGACATCATTGATGTGGTCGCGAATGTAAGTGAAAAATGAATGCATTATTTAGTATAACTCCAACCAAAATACCGTCGAAATCGCTTGGCTCTTGACGGAGTAGACATCCGAAAAAAAAAACGTAGAGCCGAATTGGGATCCTTCTCCTTTTTTGGAGTCAGTTAAAATAGAAGCAAATTAATGCCTATTTTAAATTTGATTTCCCTATGTTAACAATGCTTTACACAGATGTTAACACGGTTCGTTCTCAAATATTCTATACAGCTGCTATATAGCTGTTATAAACTTTTACCATTAAAATATTGCACTAAATAAGAAATGCATTCAAAATAATTAGAGAAGATTGGATACAGAAAGTGGTGAGCTTAACACTTTGGTACTATATCCAAAGTTAAGTCTCAGCGTCGGTGATCAAACCGGAAAAATCTTCGAAGGCAGAAGAAACGATCAGTACGATATTTCTTTATTTCTTCAGTTTCAATAACAAAAAAGGTATGGTTTTTAAAATAAATAATAGTTTAGAATTAGAAGACGTTTTTATATCTATTGAAACTAAAAAGTAGAGAATAATGCTATGAATGTGAAAGTTCATAATAGATGGATGTTTGTTACTCGTTTACGCACCAACTACTGACTTACTTAGTTGAAATTTTACAAGAATATAGTTTGTAAATCAGAGCAACATATATATTTGGATTTAGATGAAACTTTGAACAGAATATTTTTGTAAAGTTTCCATTGTAGCCTATAGGCTATAGGCTACAATTTATTAAAAAATACTCGGTTCGCGGGCGAAGTCTGGAGCGGAAGCTAGTTTTGTATATGTCCAATTAAAAAAGTAGTGATTAAGAAGAAAGCAAACTTTTGCCGTTTAAAACCGCGAGTTGCTAAGTTTAATTTTTTCTTAATCCTTATTTATCGCCGAAAACACCTTGCGTTGTCAATGTTATTCAAAGACACAGAAATACATTAATAAATAATGGAATAAAATGATATGATCTTATATATAAAATTCTCGTGTCGTAATGTTCGTTCCCGTACTCTTCCGAAACGGCTTGACCGATTTTCTTGAAATTTTGATTGAGTAGCACATTGAGTAGGTCTGAGAATCGGCCAACATTTATTTTTCATACCCCTAAGTGATGAGGGTGACTCATCCTAATTTTTTTTACTAATATCACATTAAAATATAGCAGAACAACGTCTGCCGGGACAGCTAGTAGTTACATAGTATTTTGTTGTTTATAATATTAAACGGCAAAGAAGCAAAAAATTTCATCAATATGAATTACACAGTGATGCATAAAATTGAAACTGACACATTTCTGTTGGTCGGCTGCCACATTTCAAAACCTTATAAGGACATAAAATCATTTTTTTAGGAGAGCGCATAAACGTAAAAAGGTTAACTTATGAAATGTTAGGTTAAAAAACCTATTGAGTGGTTGAAAAAATACATAATAATGAAAACATGTACATACTGTATACGGTAAACGGTAGGTATGTCCTACCCTTCACCTCTTCTTAATATAATTTTCTTTGTTTCATTTTTCTACAATATTCTAACCATACTAACTTGGTAAAAATTTGTAGGATTCAGACGAAATATTGATCCCGAGCAACTCTTTGCAACTTCGTTATAAACTTTATCTCCTTCCATCCCAATAGCTTCTGCAGGACATTTTCCAGTTAAGAAGACAAACACCTGCAAATCAACAAATACAGAGAAGTTATTATAATCACAATAGTTTTGTGGATTATTACAATAATCAAAACCGATGTCCGATAGTCATCTTACTGCCTCGTTGGTCAAGTGGCTAGCGTACACGCCTAACTACAACGACCAACCGCGAGGCTCGGGTTCGATTCCTGACGGGGGCAGGCATTTGTGTGATGAACGTTTAGATGTCTGCATTTCCGGATCTAGGTGTTTATTAAATATATTCTGGTATCTATTTAAGTAATTTTATGTATTAGAATCGTTGACTAACACCCATAACACAAGCATATAATTCGCTTAATTTGCTTACTTACTTTGGGGTTAGGTTCAATTTGTGTTACTTGTCCCGGGATATTTATTTATATCTATTTATTTATATCTAACATTCTATCAAGTGTATGTGAAATAGTGCAAGTGTTTTATGAAAACATTACAAAACATACATCATTAGATACAGACGATGAACGTTAAAAGTCTAGAAGCAATCCTATATTATAGGTTATTATAGTTTAGTAGTTTAAGTTTTAGCCCTGATGATGCTACTAAGTTTAAGTTTAGTATTTTAAATTTTAGCCCTGATGATGCTGTATAAGCGAAACCGGTAGGCTATTTACAAAGTAATAAATTATAAGTCGCCTCTGTGGTCTAGCGGTTCAGTTGTTGGACTTGACTGCATGAGGTCCCGGGTTCGAATCCCGGGTCGAGCAACAAAAAGAAAAATGGGTTTTTCCAATTTTCTAATAAAAAAAATATTGCTCGGGATAGGATATTTGCCCGGTTGGCGATAGGCTTGCCACCTATCACATTGTGGGACTTAGTATCTTCGGCTAGTCGTGGGTGCCCTGATTGTGCCTCTGCCTACCTCTTCGGGGATATGGGCGTGAAGGATTTTTTTAAAATTATAAGTGATACGTAAAATAGTACAAGTGTTTCTTTATTTAAAAATATAAACGGTATCTGTAACACAGTCACACTGTCTCAGTTGTCTCTTACCATCTGTACAGATGTGTCTTGGGCCATAAAAGTGGGAGCTATTCTGTTAGCATAGACTAATTTAATATCAAGTTTGTCTCTTTTATTTATAATTACGAATATTAATACTTATTATTATTATTAAGTCTTTATTTTAAGCAATAGAAACTACAAAAAAATCTTTAGACTTTTTTGTAGCTTAAGTGTGCAATCTTAAACAAAAAGTGTGAACTTTTTTTTATAATGGAAGGAAAACAAGCAGACGGATTTCTTGATGGTAAGAAATTCACGCTGCCTAGAGACACCAAAAGTGGTAATGATGCGTTGCCAACCTGAGGCTGATGTAAGACCTCGAGCAAAAGTCAGTTTACCGGCTACCTTACACTCCAAACCGGAACACGTCATGACGTTATAGCGGCAGGAATAGGTAAGGCGGTGATTGCAATCCGTTCGCGTCGCTGCGAAACTCTACCATATACTACAATAAACTATATAATCCTATAACTTTTAACGTTGTATATTATACAATTTTATTCCAAAGACCTGCCTGATATTGTGACATGCCGGTGTTCAGTGGAAAGAGTTTTCCTAAGTCGGCGATTTAACATTTCGCGTGGAAAAAACGATATTTTTTTATAATGTAACGCAAACAAGCAGGCAGATTTCCTGATGGTAAGAAATTCACCCCGTCTAGAGAGATCAAAGGGGGTGATTGGGCGCTAGCAACTCGAAACCTACCTTATTATCTAAACTGAAACCCGTCACCGGCAAGCACTGACGTTACGACGGTGTAAGGCTGAAGCGAAAAGGCACTATTGAATAACTACCTTTTCTCAAAGCGTATAGTTTGTATTTTGAATCCTCTTATCTTTGGTTTGGTTTATTTGGTATGAACAAAATTCTTAAGATAATTGTAGATGTTAATGACATTTATACTTTACTTACTTTAGATGTTTCTGGTACTTAAAAAACCCGCGTTTTGCCACTAACCTATACCTACGCTGAATATCATTATTAATTCATAGGGTACTTTCGGAAGTCCTAACTCCTTGCGAGGTAAAATTTGGTACGTCAACTGGTATGAGTATACCAATAACAAAAAGTGTAAAACCTGCAACTTTGTACCCCCTTGTTACAAACTAGGGGACAAGATAGTACATGATTATAAAAGTTCATTATATAAAAACAGACAGTGTCATGCCTTTGTTTTAAAGTTTTCATCATCATCATCATCATCATTTCAGCCATAGGACGTCCACTGCTGAACATAGGCCTCCCCCGTTGACTTCCACGTCGACCAGATACAAGCGGCCTGCATCCAGCGAGAACCCGCGACCCTCATAAGGTCGTCTGTCCATCTCGTGTTATAGTTTTATCGAATGTATATTGTAATTATCGAATACTTTGTTATGTTTACAGTTATATATTAAAGTTCGGTAAAGTTGTAAAAACTGCGAGGCTATCAACACATTAGTCATTCAAAAAACAGTTTTGGGCGTCTCTACATTGTCAATTGTTTTGACTATAGTACAAGTGGTTTGGTTCTTTAATTAAACAAACCAATCAACCATTGATTGTGTAGTAAATAATAAGTAAATAAATATACCATTAATACCATTAGATACTTCTTACGTCACGATTTTATGATATTTTTTTGTAAGATAGCTAAACGGTTACACATAAATTGTTAAACTTAATTGTTGTTACATTTTTGAAAAACATTTATACATTATTAAGTATAACTCAAAAATCACTAGTCGGATCATGATAGAATTAGTATATGACCTCTCTAAAAATCGGTTAGTTACTGAACGAGTAGTAAAAATAAGAAAAAAATGTTACTGGATAATTAATAATTTACACAAATTTATTAAGCTCAAAAGTAAGAAATTATATTCTAGTGCTATGTGTTAACACACATAGCACTAGAATATAATATACTAATAGAATATAATACTAACGCGAACGACATTGATAAATAGATATTATACTTGAATAGATACAAATATAAATTTAATAAACTCCGAGGCCTGGAAATACAGACATCTATGTTAAAAAATCTTCACGCCCATATCCCCGAGGAGGTTGGCAGAGGCACAACCAGGGCACCCACGACTAGCCGAAGACACTAAGTCCTACAATGTGATAGGTAGCAAGCCTATCGCTAACCGGGTACATTTTCAATCCCGAGCAACATTTCTTTTATTAGAAAATTGGAAAAACTCAATTTTTTTTCTAGCCCGATCCGGGATTTCGAACCCAGGACCTCATGCAGTGGAGTCTAACAACTGAACCGCTAGACCACAGAGGCGACTATGTTCATTACAAAAATATATCTTCCCCCGTCGGAAATCGAACCTTTAGTCGATAGAATTAGGGGTGCGTGTACGCTAACTCTTCGATGAACGATGCGGTCAATAAATACCCAAAAAAAAGGAAACAGCTACAGTCTAATAATTAAGCACCTCCCTCTTTTTTGGAGTCATTTAGAAATAATAATAACTTTGACACAGCAACAACTCTGCGTAGATGTTGAGACGAAATATGCGGAAAAAGAAGTTGGAAAAAGTAAAGAAGTTGGAAGTTTAAATGATCGTTATCTTCCTTGTTTCATGCTGTTGATAAATTTGAAGTACAAGTCGGAATGTGTCGTATGTCGTATGTTGTCTTTACATTTTTTTAAACTAGATGTTTATAAATGTTACATATCTTTTCTTTACATTTCATTGGAAAAACATATAGGGCAAGTGCTGTTCCTTTGGACGACTTTACCTGTCGACAGTAGCATTACTTCAGAAAGTATATATATTTAAGTCTTTTTTTTTACCGTACACACATCGTTTTATTTAATGTAGCAACACTGATGCCAGCCATCAAGAAGCAAACGACAGAAGCAAACGACAACTCAATGTTTTTACCGCAAAAAGTAAGTTTTATAATAAAAAAAAGTTAATTTTATAATGAATTTCTTTTTATTATATTTCTAAAACAACTGACGTAATTGGTTCATTTGCAACTATTTCATTAAATGTATAGCATTTTCGTATTTTTTCAAGGCATTGTTCTTGGTTTCCTACATAAATTTAGAGACTTTTTCTAGGTTAAAACCATCTTACTTTTTCTAGGTTAGATTTGTACATGTAGACAGTCTTTTAAATTAAAATTTACCTATGGACAGGACATAGGTGACGCAGTAATTTTATACAATTGCTTTTAATTTTTTTTCATTTAGTGCCATGAAGTAAAACTGGAAAGACAAAAGCAAGGAGACTGATATTGAAAATGTAGTGGAAGATGTATGGAATATAGGCCTAAGTCATGCTCATTATTATTCAAGAAATACTTGGAAATAATAGTATGTGGGCATTATAAGAGACATTATCAGATCCAGACTACTTTACACAATTTCTTAGTACAGGACAGTGAAATCTAAATATAATCTCGAATTCACAGAAATAAAAAAAAAGAAGACGTAGACGATGTACCACTGCGCACAAGTGTAAAAAAAGTATTTTTGCTGCAGGTACAGGAAAACCCCGATATATTTGTTTTTAACAACTTTTAAGATTCAGTTTAGTATTAAATTGTTGTAACGTAGTTATAGTTTTAAGGAAAACTTCCATATTAAGAGCATTTTTATTGTTGCGAAGTTACTAAAATGTTAGTAGGTATGCTTTATTCTATGTATTATTTGTGAAGTTTTTGTTTGTTTATTTTTTTGATGTTCTTTAATTTATATTACCTTATTCGGAGATCTCAAGTCTATACATTTAATTTTTAAGCTTTAATTTGTTAATTAAAAAAGATAATAAAACTGGCAAAAAGGTACAAAGGTACTTGTCCAAAGGTACAAAGCGATGGGTACATTTACACCGTCCACAGGTGTAAATGTAACCGCTTCATAAACTGTACCTACGGATAGTATCCGTGTTTTAAAGAAATCTCTAACATCTGTTCAATTAAAGTAGATAATCAAAAAATATAGTTAATTATTATAGATTATTTTATTATGTAACAGAAACGATAAATAGTTTAAAGATTAGATACTGTTTTATTTTTCATTATACGACCAATTTTACATAGAAGTCCGGTAAATGTCCACAGGTACATAACTTGCCCTTCCATAAATAATAATAATAGTAAAAACTCTTTATTGTACAACAAAAACATATTAAAAGTACTATTACAACAGCAAGTAGATTATTTATACAAATGGCGGTTTTATCGCTAATAAGCGATTTCTTCCAAACAACCAGCATTCAGGAAAAAAATATACAAATAAGGAAAAAGTCCAACATTAAAAAAAAAGAAAAGAAAATACAATACCTAATACATAAAATAAGTAACAACTAAGTATCTAATCTAGTTACAAAATAAAGCTAAGTAAATAATCAAATATCAAAAGATATACATTACGGTTAATATTTGCCATAATCTAGGTTCTGACAGTGAAAACATTCCCCGATGCTCGCTACGGCTGTAATGAGTTAAGGTGAAATTCCTTAAATAAGTTCAGGAAATGTGTCAGAATCGTCAAATGGTTGACAAAGTCAATTAGGTACTCTATAAATATCAATGTGCAGAAAATTAAAATACCTGTGATTTTTTTCTATTACACAAGCGCTTAACCATTTCAATCTTATTAAAATCCTTTGCCGGCGCGTCCGTGAACAAATAAATATACGATCTTGGGTAGCTAACTTCTAATGCTTTTATTATTGCTGCCATAGAGTTTTCAGGACATCCTTCCCCTGGTACTACATTTATTATATTGAAAGTGTTCGAAAATCGTACTGGTGTTGTCCTTTCTACAATAGTATCAGGATCTAAAAAGAAAAAAACGAATGACATGTACACAAATAGCGACACAATATTTGTCAATATACGCTATCTAAACGGCTGAATCGATTTTGAAGAAATTCGGTGTGACGCCCACTCGGAAGTTTTGACAATAGGTTGTTGCCTTTTTTTCATCCACTTAAGTGAGAAAACCTGTTTTACCAAGTAAATGTACCATTTTAATGTGTAGGTATGTGTCAGTATCAGAAAATGAATCTACTCTACAGCCTTTTATTGCATTTGTAATTTTTTATAAAAAAAAATCAGGGCATTTTGGTGGGTGGCCGCGATTCTGATCCGGTGGTGGTTTACAAAATGTCGACACGCACAAGTACCAGTATGGTCCACGCGAATAACTTTTTTTCATTCTGATTTGATGTGTGCGTGTTCTCCTTGTTTGTCTGTCTGTCTATAGCTGCATAGCTCCTTATCGAATGTATACATTTCGATACTGGTTTAAAGCTGCTTTAGTCAAAATTACGAGTAGGTTTTGTAGAGTGAGAAGGGTTACAAAAATATTTTTTGATTGTAAAGGCCACAAATTGTGTAAATAGTTTTAATTTTCGTTTATTCAAAGAATAAACTTACATAGCAGGTTAACTTGACTTAAATCTAAAGTTAAACTGCGCCTTAGTAATTTGGTCTGATCATAATTGTACGGTCTCTTTAAATTCATTAAAAAGAAATAACATAGCTATGACTTTATGTTAAAGCACAAGGCAGCAAACAAACACGTGGCTCCCTTGAAGGTAAATGACAAGCATTGCCTATAGTTATCATAGACGTACGTTGGTGTTCGCATTCCTGAAAACGAGATCAGGCGCAATGTGTATGCCTACCGACTAATTTACCCTACGTATTTGAACACGACAATGCCTAACACATTCTTTCCTTCTTTTTTTAGGTTTTGGAATTCATGTTAGTATTTTGCCATTAGTCAAGTAGAAATTTGCATCAAATTTACCAAAAGCGGCATTCAATTATTAGGTTGGCTAAAGCGGTGGCCTCATTAGTCAAGCTCGAGTAGTGAGATTTGGCGGCAACGCGGAAATTTTTCATTTGTGCACTTTCCTTAAACAAAAGTGTAAAAAATGCTACCAAAATTCACTAATTTCACAATGGTTACAAAAAACTTCGACCATCTTTTCGCTCGATGGCGCCAAACTCGCCAAACACTTTCATTAAGGCGGCACGAATAGGTAAGACGGTTAATCCTTACCAGGAAAGCTTGGCAAGGCCTTGATAGTTAAGGCAAGTTTGACTAACTATAATCCGTTAAATAAAATTAATAGGAAAGCTAGTGATAAGGTTGTCATATCCTTACATGCAATCTTAAATTTTATGCCATAGAAAAGTGAGAAGTGGATTCCACTTACCAGTGTCACTAAAGGGTACCAATATATAGTTTGCTATATCTTTATTATTAATCGATTTAAGAATGTCGTCGACTTCTTGTCTTATTACATGTATTCTGTCACGCATTGAATTGGTGATGTCCAAAACTATTGTCAAACTTTTTTCATCATGTGTATTTGCTACAGTTATCCAGCTTAACATTACAGGTATGAGTAGCAACATTTTGCCTAGTGTAGCCGTTGCTCATGCCGTCGCTAAACACTAAGTACTAAGTTGTTATCAATTTTTAACGATGCAAATAAATGCATATTAAGGGTAATAGTCACTTGTTGGTTTAATGGTTCGTACTTAAACTTATTTATTATTTCTTAAATAATTGGTACGTTTATTTATAAATAAAAAAAAACTTTATCACGATAACCGCATCATGCCTGAAAGTATGGAATAAATTCAGTAATCCTTTAAGTTGCTGTTTTAATGATTGTCATAAGAAATTTCGAAAAAACAAAATTGAGTTAGAAAATTTAGGGATTCGATATTCAAGGCAGGATAGCGTATACCAGCAAATATATAAAAGCAGGCGGACACGCAGACCGGGTAATTTAGCAATCGATGATATTATTTGATTGATAAGGTTGTTTATGTATTCTTTTAAGTATTAGCAAAATTTCTTTTTGTCTTTTAGTTAAAGTTAAAATGAAGTTAGATATGGAAATAAAAATATGAGAAAACTGTAGCTATTTAGCTGTCTCAATGAATTACTATAAATAAGTAATATTACCGACTAACTCATCCCCCGAAACATTATTATCATTAAACTTTTATTTATAATATATGAACTGGTCAACTAGTAGTGGTAGAGTGCTGTACAGCAAGTTGTCCGGGTAGGGATCCATCTTGTTGCCCTGTGTTGTGATAATTCGATTAAAGAAATTTATTTTTCATACAAAACAAAAAGTTTCACTTAAAATGAGATACTAAACAAACATAATATATATCAAGTAAAATTAGTGTCTCTGGAGTATTCATTGCAAAAAAAATCTCGTACCATATAATAGGTATTTTTTTAACTCATTTACATATCCATTTATCGAAACACATTTTTTTATATCAATCGGTAAGTTATTATATGTGTATGTAGTTGTACTCCCTGAAACAAAATAAGTTTTTCCATAGCTTCGCACTTCATGTAGCAGAATTTTATAATTATTTCTCAGATAATGGGTAGAATTTTAGATTGAATGGAGAGTAAGTAGTGTTTCTTTTATAAATACAAATGTATGATAAACATATAGTTAACTAATCTTAAAAAGCTTAGTTTTTTGTACAATTCTATAGCAGGCACAAGATAGGGATAATTATGTCACACTTTGATTATTTTGTTTGGCGTTCTTTACAATGGGTTTAAGTATACTGCCGCAGCAGAGTCCCAAATTTGTATAAGATACTCTAAATGCCATTTTACTAGAGAATTGTAAATAATTTTATTGTTATCTGTTACCATCGCCTCCGCGGTCTAGCGGTTCAGTTGTTGGACTTGACTGCATGGTTCGAATTCCGGGTTGGGCTACAAAAACAAAATTTGGTTTTTCCAATTTTCTAATAAAAAAAAATTGCTCGGGATTGAATATATGTGCCCGTTGGCGATAGGCTTGTCACCTAACACACTGTAGGACTTAGTGTCTTCGGCTATTTGTGGGTGCCCTGGTTGTGCCTCTGCCTACTTCTTCAGGGATATGGGCGTGAAAATACTTTTACTTTATTGTTATGCTGTCCAACTCTACTGACATAGCGTTATTTCGTCAACGGTGGCTGTTAATAAAACAAAAATACAAATATCAATGAATAGAGGAATTCAACCTACTCAATAGTTCAACTGATAGCAATTGTAAAAGCAACAAAAGTATTTTACTAAGAATTTAATTTTACTAAGGAAGCTTAGAAGGACTAAGAAACAAATCTGTATGAGAAATCAAATACAAACAGTACGTTTTTTAATCAATAATTACATGTTAAGCTTAAATATTACTGCATGTCGGTTGTAATTTGTTATGCATATTTGATAAATAAATTAATAAAGAAATAACTCACTTTTATTATGCATAAATATATAATAAAATTACACAGAATTCAAAAAACATTTCCATTTAAAAAAATCAAGCAATTCCTCAGGCACTGATCATCTACTTGAGATAAACGCTAAGCGGAGAAATTGTGCAGGATGCTACCAGAGACTTCAGAGTATTATGAGTGGTACCTAAGCAAAACAAAGAGGAAAAAAAATGCAACATACAACAAAAAACTTTGCTTGCATTTTTTTAAAGTAAATCAATTTTTTTTTAATTTATCTTAACATAAATCTGTTTCACGTTCAATATCCTCTTATTTTTGTCTGTCCCATCACTATTAAAACATTTTCAGTTCAGCTCGATATCGGCCCAACGTTTTCCTGGTTTCCTGGTTTATCTCTCCTTTTTTGTTTGGCAGATCCAAGGGCCAATTGAACCTAAGGAAGTTCACAAAACAAGTAGATATTAAATAAGAATATGGTAAATACTAATGTATACGGTACGTAACACAACTAAATACCTAGAATGTATTTCGATATTTATTATAACAGTTGATAACATTGTGCCCTTCTGGTCGATGACAAGAGGAGCATTCTTATTCATGTATCAGTTTGAAAAAATATGGAATAGAATGTCTCTTTTGATTATTACAGTAAGTGAATATAAACTGTAAAGGTAAGGATGTTTGGGTCATTTTGCTTTAAATAAAAATTATTGTATACGACTATTTTTATAATACATCCTCTGATTCATATAATATGACGGGAAATGTTAACTTTGTAATCTTTGTATCCATACTATACCATACCTATACTTGACCTGCAGTGTCTCTTCCGGACACAACTGTTGTAAATGATCTGTTAACACTGACGAAAGAAAATAAGAGCCTTCAAAATAACCAAACTCGATGGGGTAATCACAGTAAGGTAAATTCCACCAACAAATCTCTTCAGCAGACGGCGTCGCTGGGGAGGTGCTTAGTGTTGATATTACAGAAATTTATTAAGAAAATAGGGTAAGTCATATTAACTATATAATATTCTTTTTATTCAAATCAATAATTATAGTAATGATTTCCCATCTAAATGACAAAAGAAAATACTTAATTAAATTGTAGGAAGCTAAGCAGTTTCCCGCGTGTTGGTCCTTTGAAGAGTATAGGTCGACTGACTACCTGTCAAAGGAGTTACCTACTCTTGAATCTAGATTTGATACAGGATAATATGTTCCTTTAGGTACTCTTGAACACAGTAATAGCAAATTATTAACAAAAAAGTACAACACGAATAAATACGATAAAATAACTAACATACATACATATCTTCATGTCAAGTCCCTTACGGGGTAGGCAGAGAGTATCGAGTGCCCGACCTCACGGTCTTGAAAAAACTTTCTGGCTTCCTTCACATTCGTTACACTTTTCATACAAACATTTCGGAGACTATGGACACCACCCAATAAAATAATTTATTGCTCATTATTCAATAAATTTTAAAATGTAGTGTTCAAGAGAGGTACTGATGTATCCGAATCCAATTTTCTATTCGAATCGAGGTTCAAAAATATAGGTAGGTCGTACGAGGCGCTTGTAAGGCGACCGTCTTGTTCCGGTACATACAAAAACCGTTTTCCATAATATTTATTTTCATGTCACTGGTCAGCGAACAAACACACGGGTCTCCTGATGGTACGCGATAAACATGACTTATAGGCATAATTGATGTAATAGGCGCGTCACTGTCCTGTAGCCGGGATTTTATGCCTATTGTGCAGTATCGGCTACCCTATCCTTCTAACTGGAACATGACCGAATCATTACGGCCGCGGCAGGAATAGGTAACCTTACAAGTTGTCGCACAGCACTCTACCAGCAGTGATATGTTTGAGCCGGTGCTCGCCTGTTACGAGCTGCTTGGCAGAGAGGCAGATGGTATATTCTACTTAGCGTACGTTATCTGCCTAACATAGAGAAAAACTTTCTTAGATGAAACTTGATTATTTTCTTTACGTGTTCATATGAAAAAAAAACTAAAAAAATATGGAGAAAGCTTGGCACGATTATTACATGCCCACTTATCTCATATCTCTCTGTCTACCCTGTATGGGACTCGTTGTGAGGATATGTATCTATGAATTTTTTACATACAATTAAAAGATAAACAAGCAGAAAAAGCTGCCGGATCTCTTATAGTACTTAGTGTTTGAAAGTGAATTACTACTTAATCTAAAGCTGGATTTTTAAGGCTTTTGCAAATGTAAATTTGTCAATGAAACTGACACTCGAGACAGAGACACAACAACAAAAGGAATATACTGTTGGCAGTACTGATCTGGGCGTGTTTTAGCAATATTCTGCCATCTAGTTAAGGTCACGATGTTGTTAATAATAATCCTATGCTCGGCTTTTGCAAGTTGTCTGATGTTGCCCGATGCTACTGCCTTCCAGATAAGCCGATGGTGTATTTAGTTTGCATAGGCCAAATCACGACAAAAAAAAACGAGTGGCCGGGATGTCGGGCATGTGTACAATCTACCGGCTACACATGGGCTCCACCCCAGATGAGAACAGGACACTTACTGGCATTATGGCGACCCGAATAGGTTAAAACATATGAACTAATCAAACAGCAGTTATTCTGCAATCAGTGGTGATTTCATATTATATTGTTTTTTTTTATAATATTGGAAGGCAAACAAGCAGACGGATTTTCTAATGTTAAGAAATTCACATCGCCTAAAGACACCAAAAGTGGTAATGGTGCGTTGCCGTTTATTAAATGCCGTAAAGTCGAACGTTTATTTATTTATTTAAAACTTTTTGCACACAAAAAACAAAAATACACAAAATACATGAGAAGTAAAAATGCACATAAGGCGAGCTTATCTCTAACTAAAGTAATTTCTTCCAGGCAACCAAAAAAAAATGAAGCTGTGCAAATAAAATGGACGGCATCGTGAACAAAAAACAATTAACTATAGCTATACTTAGAACAAATAAATAAAAATATAATAACCAAGTATGTAAAAACAAAACAGGTACAATTATCAATATAAAAATATCTTATTAGGAAAATATATGAGTATGTTATTGTAAGGTTCTCGTTCACAAATTATAAATTTGTTTTGAGTTACAGCGATTTATCAAGGCTCTGGTGATCCTGTTGCAGGAACCGGTGCAGAATGGCAGTGTTGGCAGATTCATGCAATCCAGTCAGAAATAGGAAGCATTAAGCTTGTTGTTTGTTGCTGGGTTAAAGTGACTTAACTTATTTGAACAAAATAAAAAATAGATTAAAAGGATTACCTGAAGTCTGAAGACAGGGTGAGGACTCGATAATCCAGAAGTCCGGTAACTTGTTCTATCACCGAGAAGGATACGCCCTGTCCCAGGGCAATGTCTTGTTTATAGTCGCTCTTCAACAACGTGGAGGCGATCGGGAGTGTGTCAACAAGGGTGGCATACCTGATACTCAGAATTACCAAACCGCATTCGCTGAAGGTCAGACAGGTCTACGCTCCGACTTCAGCGCACTCTGACGACGAGGTGGAGGTAATCTACGAGGACATCTCAGAAGCTATTCAGACCTCCAAAACGCATTACACGGTGGTGATGGGCGACTTCAACGCGAAGCTGGTTATGAGAGAGAGCAATGACCTTAAAGTGGGGCAATTTGGTGTTGGCAGGCGTAATCCTAGGGGCTATGGTTGGCTGAATTTCTAGACAGTGAAGGACTCTTTATGATAAATTCCTTCTTCAGAATAAAGCCACATTGTAAATGGACCTGGATTCGCCCGGATGGGCCGACAATAAATGAGTTAGAGAGAGATGTTACATATTGAACCAATCAATGATGAGTCAGTTATCACCGGATGGTAAGAGGCACGTCAAGTATTAAAACTAGGCTTGAACGGGTGACCGTAAGGCTGATAAGGTCTACGCTCCGTCCAACCCCAGTGCGACTTCAAACTCTCGAAAACTTTCAGCTCGAACTAAAAAATCGCTTCGAATACCTGGCAGAACGGGAATCAACGGACGATTTGAACAATGGGTTTGGGCTAGCTGTCTCACACCAGCCGTAAACGCGCCCGCCAAACTTAAATTATTAAGTTCTTTTTTTTTTTTGAATGACTAATTTGTTGCTAATCTCGCGATTTTATGCAACTTCACCGAGCTTTATATTAAGTTCATAAATTAAAGTTCTGATAATTGGCTTGTGCAAAAAACAAACAGTGAGATGGAGTAATTAATTATTGGCAGCCACTTTTTAAATAACCTCTTAAATATAGTGTTTAACCTTATCCATATTAGTGATAAACTAATTCCAAATCTGTACCTACTCAAACTGTAATAAACCAAAAACGCAAGAAAACGGAAAATACTGAGAAGGTGAAATTCGGTGAGCTCGCACACATAATTCCTGCAGTAAAATATTATATACATTATAGAAATCAATATCCCAGTCTGACGCCTTCTATCTTAAAATGAGTATAGATCAATTCCCGAGATTTCAATTCTGGAAGGAAAAGGAATTTACGTCGTCGTTTTAAAATCTTTCAGTAACAACGCAATCTCTTAGCATAAGAGCATACTGACAATAGCCAAACAATTTGAGCTCTAAAAGAGGGCTTAGCTCAGTGACCAGTTACCGATCCCGATATTAACTAATAGAATTTAGGAATAATAAGAAGACATGAATGTGATACGAAAATCATACTTTATTTTGTTGTATTTATATTTATTATATGAGTTATATTTTAAGCTATGACAACTTATGTTAATAAATCAACCGAACAGAGTTAGATGCTCTAATTGAATGTCCTAATAATCTACAAGTAAATCCGTAAGAACGTGATATGTCTGTGAACATTATAAATGACGTCTCAGCATTAATACTTATAGTAGGGTAAAGCTAACGTAACTAGGCACAGAAAAATAAAAATCGTAAATCAAAGTAGATCTCTATTAACGTTGATTAACGTTTCAGTCAAAAGGACTGTTTAAATTATCTATCTATAATTATAAAATAATATGTCCTGACTGACTGATTCAACATCGTCGAGCAAAACTGTTGGAGTTATAGCCATGTTTTTTTAAGTAGGGTGGTTTTATGGAGTAGACACCCACTAAGAACAGAATTTTGAAAATTTTACCCCTAAGGGGCTGAAATAGGGTCA
>NJDD01007701.1:44032-89662 GCA_002245505.1 Calephelis nemesis | reverse complement strand
CCTACTAGCACGAAACACGACAATGGCGAGAACTGATGTAATAGCAGCTAGTAAGGTGGTGGTCTCAATCCGGGCGTACACTCTATAATTGATGGTAAAAAAAAGCATCTTCACGCCCATATCCCCGGAGTTGTGGGCAGAGGCACAACCAAGGCACCCATGACTAGCTGAAGACACTATGTCCCACAATGTGATAGGTGGCAAGCCTATCGCCAACCGGGCACATATCCAATCCGGAGCAAATTTTTTTTATTCTCTCTCTCTCTCTCCAGTCGATTCCCTCACTGCTGAGGATCGTGACTCCCTTTGACCCTGTCTACCAGCTGCTTCCATCGGTTGCGTTCCGTCGCTTGGTGGAGCGCAGCGCTGACGGGCATCTCCAGCTGTTTGGAGATTTGGTCCGACCATCGATTGGGACTTCATCCTCTATGTCTTTTCCCCTCCACCTTCCCTGTCACTTGTCACTTTTTTTATTAGAAAATTGGAAAAACCCAATTTTCTTTTTGTTGCCAGACCCGGGATTCGAACACGCATGCAGTCAAGTCTAACAACTGAACCGCTAGACCAGATGATCTATGGGATCTATAGATCCATATCAGATCTATGGCCAGTAACAAATGTCCCGATTGTGAAGGGCGTAAGTTACAGCCGTCACCACTAATGAAGGTGTCAGCGCTGATATACTAACAGAGGAATTACTCTCGACCATGTAAACGGTGTGGCGGCTCCGGGTTGAGTTATGGGTTTCCCCGTAACAAGGGAACTGATTTATTTTCTCACACTTGTCTATTTTCTCTACAATTCTTAGCTTTTATACTTATTTTATTGAGTAGTAAAATTGCAAAAAAACCGACTAAAACTATTCTGATTTATTTTCTTACACTTGTCTATTTTCTCTACAATTCTTAGCTTTAATACTTATTTTATTGACGATATAATTAAGAGAAATAAAATTGGAAAAACCGACTAAAAACTCTTCTGGTTTATTTTTTCATACTTGTCTATTTTCTCTAGAATTCTTAGCTTTTATACTTATTTTATTGACGATATAATTAAGAGAAGTAAAATTGAAAAAACCGACTAAAAACTCTTCTGGTTTATTTTTTCATACTTGTCTATTTTCTCTACAATTCTTAGCTTTTATACTTATTTTATTGACGATATAATTAAGAGAAGTAAAATTGGAAAAACCGACTAAAAACTCTTCTGATTTATTTTCTTAGACTTGCCTATTTTCTCTACAATTCTTAGCTTTTATACTTATTTTATTGACGATATAAATAAGAGAAGTAAAATTGCAAAAACCGACTAAAAGATCTTCTGATTTATTTTCTCACACTTGTCTATTTTCTCTACAATTCTTAGCTTTTATACTTATTTTATTGACGATATAATTAAGAAAAGTAAAATTGCAAAAACCGAATAAAAGATCTTCTGATTTATTTTCTCACACTTGTCTATTTTCTCTACAATTCTTAGCTTTTATACTTATTTTATTGAGTAGTAAAATTGCAAAAAAACCGACTAAAACTATTCTGATTTATTTTCTTACACTTGTCTATTTTCTCTACAATTCTTAGCTTTTATACTTATTTTATTGACGATATAATTAAGAGAAGTAAAATTGGAAAAACCGACTAAAAACTCTTCTGATTTATTTTCTCACACTTGTCTATTTTCTCTACAAATCTTAGCTTTTATACTTATTTTATTGACGATATTAGACTACGGGCCCATGCCAAAAATATATGGGTCATATGAACCACCAGGTGACGTATATAGGACGATATAAGAGCATTAAATAATAAGATTCAGCACTATGCCGTCACCTGTAAGCTGTCCAAGTGCAGGTAGAGTAAATCCGTTTTGGTCACTTATTTTTGTACGGCATTGCTATCGTCGATAGAACCATAACAAACAATAAGAAAGAGTGTAGTGCCGTACAAAATGGTGTGCCAGAAATCGGGTATTTTTTTTAATTAAATTTAAATTTGGCCACTTGATTCTGTACGGCATCAGTTTCAGTACAGCTTCTACTCCAATGATAAATATGCCGTACAAAAATAAGGGACCACAGCGGACTAACTCTACCTGCACTTTTGAATTCTCACCTGCACTCAGTTGGACAGCTTACAGGTGACGGCATAGTGCTGAATCTTATTATTTAATGCACTTATATCATCCGATATACGTCACCTGGTGGTTCATATGACCCATATATTTTTGGCATGGGCCTATAGTCTATATAATTTAGGGCCACTTGCACGATCCTGGCTTAAGTATTTAGCACTGAGTTAGCGTCTAACTAGAGTTAATTCACATTATATTTGACAGTGTAACTCAACATTAAACGTAGCCCGGAAACGAGCAAGTGGCCCTAAGAGGAGTAAAATTGGAAAAACCGACTAAAAACTCTTCTGATTTATTTTCTTACGCTTGTCTATTTTCTCTACAATTCTTAGCTTTTATACTTCGCCTCTGTGGTCTAGCGGTCCGGGTGTTGGACTTGACTGCTTGAGGTCCCGGGTTCGAATCCCGGGTCGACCAACAAAAAGAAAATTGGATTTTTCCAATTTTCTAATTAAAAAAATGGTGGTCGGGATTGGAAATGTGCCCGGTTGGCGATAGACTTGCCACCTATCACATGTGGGACTTAGTATCTTCGGCTAGTCGTGGGTGCCCTGGTTGTGCCTCTGCCTACCTCTTCGGGGATATGGGCGTGAAGATACTCTTATACTTATTTTATTGAGGACTCCAACTTTCATTGGGTGCTATGTCGCGATTTGATAATTATTTTTTCGCAAGATAACAAATGTTTTCAGTGTCACATAATTTTTATCAAAATTCTACAAGTAGTTTTTGAGTTACACTTAATAATGCATGCATTTTTCACTTACCTTGACGTAAGTAAGCAACTAACTTAAGTGTAACACAAAATAGTTTGATAGAGTAAGTAAGTATTAAACTTATAACAAAAGAAGACAGTAGAGTTAAGCACCTCCTCCTTTTTTAGAGCTAGTTAAAAATACACGTTAGGTCTTGATAAAATTTATACGAAACCTTGTTTTCTTAATAAAGATTTATTAAATCTAGTCGCCATTTTTTGGTGTAAATGAACCTTGTAAATGAACATTGATAATGATTACCTCCTTTTTGCAATCGGTTAGCAAGTATATTTTATAAAACATATTCCAATGACAACATACTGACATACATATACCAAAGATGATTTGTAAGATTGAAGCTGGGACATTAAGCCTACTACTACAAACGTTTTGCCAAACGTTAAAAAGAACCCTTTAAACGGGAACAAGAGAATGACGAGCGCTGCAAAAATAGGTGTGATATGGTGTTAATCCAGTGGAATCCACCTAGCCTCACCGAATGCATCAGGCTTACTATCCCAAATATAAAAACCAAATTTTTCAAATGTTATATACTATGTGATGGGTTATTCAAAGTTAGTTTAATTCGGTATCTTCACGCACTTATCCCCAAAGAGGTAGGCAGAGGCACCCACGACTAGCCGAAGACACTAAGTCCCACAGTGTGATAGGTGTTTTTTTTAGTTTAATTCAATGTAAATGGATGAATAACGCAAATGTTTACCATTTTTATGTTATGTTTTGGTTAATAAGATGCTTCTTCAAGTTAAAAATGCTATATTATCTCTGACTAAAGGTGGCGAACCGTATTATCTGGAAATCCGTCTGCTTCTTTGTATTCTAATTCTATAAATTCATATACTTTTCATCGTTGGTACTTAGTGGAATTTAATTGTGTGCCTACACAAAAAGTAAAGAAGTAAAGTATCTTCACGCTCATATCCTCGAAAAAGTATCCTCGAAAATATATCCTCTGCCACAACCAAGGCACTCACGACTAGCCAAAGATTCACAATGTGATAGATGGCAAGCCTAACGCCAACTGGGCACATGACTAATCCAGGGCAACATTATTTCGTAATAGAAAATTGACAATGTACATTTTTTTGGTTTCCCGACCCGGAAATCGAATCCGGGACCTCAAGAAGGAGAAGAAGCATGACGCCAGACTGCTAGACTAGAGAGGCGAAAACCGACACACTTTTTTTTAAATGAATTACTGTACTTTACCGCATTACATTCTATTTAACACCTTATGTTTTTAGACAGTTTGGCTGTTTCACTTTTCACTTAATCATCAATGCTTTACAACTAAAGAGTGCTTTTTTATTTTATCGAATCAGAAGTCTTCCAAATGACACAGAATGCGACAAGTGTATAATGGAAAAGCACAAACATTTCAAAAATGTGTGTTTTATCCTCCTCTTTTGATCCTCCTCGCCCTCCAGTTGTAGCTCTCACTGATGAAGATGGAGGAGGACCTCTATAGCTTACAATTTCGAGAACACTGTCTCACCACTTATATTTTGTATCAGCGATTGCAGCACACAGGGATTGCCACTTTGATGGTGACCATTAATCTCTCTAAATTGTCACTTTTTCCTTGTTATGTTACCAAAACAGTAAATAATGTGCTTTCTGCAAAATTTGGAGAATCATGAATCTAATCACTTAGTCGCCTCTGTGGTCTAGCGGTTCAGTTGTTGGACTTGACTGCATGAGGTCCCGGGTTCGAATCCCGGGTCGGGCAACAAAAAGGAAATTGGGTTTTTCCAATTTTCTTATATAAAAAAAGTTGCTCGGGTTTGGATATGTGCCCGGTTGGCGATAAGCTTGCCACCTATCACATTGTGGGACTTAGTGTCTTCGGCTAGTCGTGGGTGCCTCTGCCTACGTATTCGGCGATATGGGCGTGAAGATACGTTTTTTTACTATAACCTAAGTAGTCCGTTACGACACACAAAGTAATTTCACAGCATCAATGTACCGAACACAATCATTTTAATTCACATCTAATCTTAACTGTAATAAGCCTCTGATCGGACTGGTAAAAAAACACCACGACTCCCAGTGGCCGAAATACCTCAATGAGTTGGCATTTGTGAGGTTAATCGTTCTTACTGCATGGTATCGTTACATATACTTTGTTCATACAACGATGAATGTAGAGTTATAATGTATTTTTTACTGAAATTTGTCGCCTCTGTGGTCTAGTGGTTCTGGTGTTTTACTTGACTGTATAAGGTCCCGGATTCGAATCCCGGTTCGGGTTAAAAAAAGAAAATTTGGTTTTTCCAATTTTCTAATAAAAAATGTTGCTCGGTATTAGATATGTGCCTAGTTGGAGATAGGTTTGCCATCTATCACATTGTGGGACTTAGTGTCTTCGGCTAGTCGTGGGTGCCCTAGTTGTGCCCATGCCTACCTCTTCGGGGATATGGACGTGAAGATGTTTTACTGAAATTTTGTATTTTTGTAGAGGCATAATAGCAGAGGTCACCTGAAGGTAAGATAACTAAAGTATTTTTATTTAAGCACTTGCCTGTACTTCGGTAAAATTTCTATAATCTATGTTTCAAGATATTGGAAAGCAAACAAGCTAACGGATCTCCTGATGGTAGTACAGTCACTTTATTGATATAAGTAACAATGTTTTGCCAAGAGCGAAATTCGACAATTTGCACTATTTTTTATATTTTCTTTAGGACTCAAGAAAAGTCTTGGGAAATTGCAGGGAGAATAGCAAAAACACCTTTATTGTTGTATTTGACGTTCGGTAATTGTTAATGACGTCACAATATATTCACGAACTTTCTGTCATTTGCAAAGAGCTAAATAAATTAATTCACAATAAGTCATATAAGACGCACGCAATGTATTATGCACGCACGGCTTTGCACTTTTTACTCTTTTAACATTTATAGTTTAATTTTTAATTTGGCTGACCTAATCTAAATTTAAGAGAAATGATTAATTATGTGTAATAACAACTCTACACAGATATTTTGAAGTTATACTTCTTTTGGCACGTTAGGAAAAAATGATGAGGGTAATTTTTTACGATGCGCGCGCACACCGTCACGAAAAACCTACATGATGAAGTTAGCTATAGAAAAAATTTTAGTTTTTCAAAAAAAGGTACCAACAAAGGAAAAGTAATTTCTATGGTTAGTATCATTTTGTCTATAAATGTAAATTAAGGCAAAAGATAAAAATTTTAAAAAGATTTTTAGCTTATTACGCCGAAGAAGTATAACTTCTAACGCGTGTACATAAGTACACACACAATTTTTTTAAAATGCAATCGGATTTCCAAAGCTTGACGAATATAGCCGAAGCGCATAATTTAAGTAGTACTACTGTAACTAAATGCAATTTAATAATTATAAAAATATGGTATCTTTAATCGTAAAACCCCATAAAACACTTTTTTTTTAATTTTAGGCATGTGGGTAAACACTTGCCATTAGTCGTTTAATTAATTTAGGTCTACTTATTGCCCGATTTCGCAAAATAATTATAAGTCATAAGTCGTCATTTAAAGTCATATCAGTGTCTTGATTAGAGGCTAGACCTTTTTACCTAGCACATTTAAAGAGATTTAGTGGCAACCAAGAAACGTATTGTATCGTATTTACTTGCATATTCAAGTTTCTTTATGAATACTTGAACAAAACTGTTCAAAATCCACCAAATTTGACTAATTTTACTCGATATATCAACGAAATTCAATATTATGGAAAAAACTGATTCGTATTCCCTTTCGATGGCGCAAAAATAACGCAAATAAAACTTTTATTTCATATCAATTGATTAAACTAAAGTTAATAAAAGATGGCGTTACTTTGCGGAAATCCATACTTAAATCCAAATAAAATTATGAAATTTGCAATTTCCCTCCAAAAATGTAAACGTATTATGGCGTGACAAAACAGGCAAAATGTTGTGTGGAGCTGGATGTATTTGGGAGTTTTAGCTTCCGGTAAGTCTAATTCATTCATAGCACACTATTTTACCCCGTGTTGGTCCGGGCTCCTTTGCAGAATAGACTATCTGCCTTCCTGAGCCAAGCAGCTCGTAAAAGGCGAGCAAAGGCTTACCGTCACTAACACCGTGACATCTGACTAGGTGGTAGACTTTCGCAGCGACTCACCCGGATTGGTACCACCGCCTTACCTATTCCTGCCGCCATAACGTATTGACGTGTTCCGGTTTGGAGGGTAAGGTAGCCGGTAAACTTACTTTTGCTCAAGGTCTAACATCCCGGCCTCAGGTTGGCAACGCACCATTACTAGCTTTGGTGTCTCTAGGCGACGGGAATTTCTTACCATCAGGAAATCCGTCTGCTTGATTGCCTTCCAATATCATAAAAAAAAATTGCCTGTTTCGTCACGCCATAATACGTATGCATCTTTTGGCGGGAAATTTTAAATCAAATAATTGTATTTGGATTGAAACTAAAGTTCTCTCCGATTTTGGAATAATGTCAACTGTAATAATCATTTTTGAGTATTGTTAAGTATTGGTGACCTAAAACCAACATAATCGCTTTTGATCATTGTGATTGACGTCAGAAAATGTATTCTAATGAATGCATTCTTCGTAAATCGCAGACACTAAAAAGAATGCTGCAAACCCGTGTACCACGGGATAATTAACCCACAAGTCATTAGCGACAATTGCCGCTCATGAATATTCTGCCACCGATTAAAATGCTGGAGAAATTGATTCTGGATAGCGCACGTTTCCCTTTTATTGGTCCAATGCTTTTGTGTAAATCATTCGACCATTATTGTAATGAAGATGTAATCTATTCTTCGTTGACGGTTTTACGATTTTGTTTGTAGACGTATGGATTTAGTTTTTATGTTAACATTTGCGTTTTTAATGAGTTGTTTTCTAGGAATATTTTTGCGTGTATTTACTTAAGAGTTCTTAGACACTAACTGCTGCACGCGAATTCTCTCTTCGATTTAGGCTCTTAACCACAAGACCACAGCATCGGTTTAACAAAAAGCTGTCAAAATCTGCATCCAATTTCATTGCCTTTTGCGAATTAACAGTTCTTTTTTCGAAAGATAGCTGGTACCGAGATAATCCCTTACAAATTTTATCAATTTCTGACTAGTTTTAGTTATATTTATTAGTAATGCATAAATTTTCTCGCACTTATGTATCTTTCGTTTAGTACTTAAAGCTGTTGATATATTTTTTTGCTTCACGATTTCGTCTATGACCACATGTATATTCTATACTTCTTCGTCTATGCTTCTACTGCTATTACCGTGTATTTGGTATTTTTTTTTGTGGTAACATTCGCCGAATGTCAAAATTGTTTAAATTTTACCGCGCACAGGCTTATCTGGCGAGCACTCAAAACAATTGTATTTACTGTTACTTGTTGCAAACATTGTAGGTAATAACCTTTTACCATTTTAAATTGTATCTCGTATTAGACCATTCCAATTAAATTAAATTTAAAAATATAACAGTCATACATGTCACAGACGTAAAAGAAGATACAAAAAAGATGTTGCCCGCATCTAGATATTATTTTCCTCAGAACCCACGTATCGCTTCATTATGAGCGTATATTTTTATTCCTCATATATCTAGCTTTTTGCCTTAGTCTGAGATACGTTTAGAAACACAATTAATTACCCTGGGCTTACTTTTTCTTGCTGTCACTTAACCATACTTGAGGTTTTATAGCAAAAACATGGTAGATGGCCAGGATCATTAACATAAGTTTAAGTTATCTGTAAAATCTATCCAATTAAGTTCAGTAAACCCTTAAAGGGTAGTAATTAAACGGTAATAAATCTACATTTCCTATTTGCAGTAAATGGCCAATCGGGAATGATCTGGATTGAAGTAGAGATCCCATTACTGGAGGATTAATATCCAACCGGTTGGATTGAATCCATACATACTAAAATCCATCCATCAGTGTTTACTTAGTCAACAATGTTATTATACATTTACATATCAAAATGGAGTAAATACGGGATTAGATATGTTCCCGGTTGGGAAATATCACCTATCACATTTTGGGACTTAGTGTCTTCGGCTAGTCGTGGGTGTCAGTTTGGCGCAACATTCATTTAAAAAAATAAAATAATTAAGTTTGCTATGTTTTTTTTACCTAAATCATAAAACACTAGTTGCCTTAAATCTGAATGCCATATGACTTACTCTCAAACTAAACGGGTTTTTTTCTTTAAAATAAAAAACAACTAAGTTTCATACAAAACTCGGGTTAGCTATGTATGTGTAGAAGACCCGCCTCTTTGAACTGATTTTGATACAATTATTTTCAATTTGGTCTGAATAGTTTCTAGTTCTGAATTCTAATATATTTACTAGTTCCCGGCAGAAAACTTAACATTTTTATCCGGGAAAACTACATTTGATAAAACTTTTGAGTTAACTAGTTCATATAGACATCGTATTATTATGTTTATTTCTATATTTTAGTTATGTTAACTGACGTTTTAGAAAATATATACAAATTTACCATCTTTTTCTTACTGTAAGTTCAGATTCAATTTGTATTTTCCTTTTATACTTATTCATTCATAAATTCATGCAAGAAAATAGATACACTTTTTAGATTTTTTCTCGTAATGTAGATGTCGTAGCGAACAAGTGAATAAAAAGTAAGTAAAGATAGTAAAGGATTCGAAAGTATCCGATCTTTGTTTCTTTTCATTCCTGACGTACTCGTATTTTAAACAGACTGGGCTTTTTACAACCTAATTTGATACGAGCCTACGCCGGATTTTACGAATCGTTCTTTGTTCGCCGCGAAGTTTTTCCAAAGTAAGTGAAATAAAGAATCTTCACGCCCATATCCACAAAGAGGTAGGCAGAGGCACAACCAGGGCACCCACGACTAGTAGAAGACACTAAGTCCCACAATGTGATAGGTGGCAAGCCTATCGCCAACCGAGCACATTTCCAATCCCGACCAACATTTTTTTTACTAGAAAATTGGAAAAATCCGATTTTATTTTTGTTGGCCGACCCGGGATTCGAACCCGGGACCTCATGCAGTCAAGTCCAACACGCGGACCGCTAGACCACAGAGGCGAAGTTTTTCCACATTCCAAAAACATTTAGGTCTTCATTTGGTTCCACACCATTTTTATACTAGTGATTCATCCAAATTGTACCTAAATACTATAAAAGTACAGCTAATCACTACATAGTATAAAACAAAGTCGCTTCTTCTGTCCCTATGTCCTTTTGCATGCTTAGATCTTCAAAACCACGTAACGGATTTTGATGCATTTTTTTTTTAAAATTAGATATAGTGATTGAAGCAAAAGCTTTATTTATTTCATAACCGTGCTTAGCCGGGGCGGGCCGCTAGTAGGGAATAAACTACTTATTTAAAATTTCTGAAAAAAAAGATTTAAGTAGGTACCTAATAAAACTTTCCAAATACATGTTAACAAATCTACTTTGTTTTACAATATATCTCTTTTACGAAATGGAAGGACCATTTCTTTAAATTCTTTTTTTTTTGTTATGTCAGTAACTTTCTTATCAAAAAAAACTGGGGAAATTGCCTTGTAAATAAGAAAAACAATGCTTTAATCTGTGCAAACTGTGAGTAGCTGGTAATGTCAAGAGAATGTGAAAAAGGACGAAACTAAGATGAAATAATAAAAATTAAGTTTTGGGACGAAATAAGCGTATTTTGTGGGACAACTAAAGATATTTTTTATGTGGGAATAAACTTAGTGTTGGCCGAATGAAGAACAATTCGATTTTACACCACTTGAAGCTTCCACTATGCAGATTTTGATAATGTATTTACATTTTAAGTTACTCTAGGTCTTTTTTTTATTGAATCAGGCGTTACTTTGCTGAAATCCATTGTAACAGATGTAAAATAAGCCTTTACACGTTCTTCACATGTGACAACCCTACCTAAAGTTCTCACCTCCCACCACCGCGACCAGATCACAAATAGAGTCCGAACACGGGAAACAAAAACACTTGTCACGTCCCTCGCCAACTTTGTCGAAGCACTCACCACAGAGAACACCAAATCGCACTCGACGTACGTTTCGCCTCGACACCGAGGCATCCTCAGGAAATCGACTGTACCGAACAAACGACGACACAAGAGTCTCTTGTGTGACAGTTAAAGTTAAAGTTGTATAACGTGACAATCTACATTGTTTCCCTAGCTCTTCCCATATTGGTGTCCTGGTCGCGGAGGTGGGTGGTGGGAACTTCAGTTAGTCTTGTCACATTCTGTGTCATTTGGAGGATTATTTGCCATAACAGTTACACTGCTTACACGGAATTAGCAAAATAAAGGCTTATTTTACATCTGTTACTCTAGGTCCTTTTAATTGTGTTGAATCTCTCCTGTTAATCATATTAGACGTAACAAACTGATAAAAAAATGTTTTAAGGTGCTGATAGATTTGAGCATTCACTTGTAACAGAAAATCGAACATTCGCCGTTTTTATATTTGTCGAACTAAACAACGAGCTAAGCCAAACAGCCAAACATTGCTATGAACATTTTCATGAGCATTCTGGTGAACGCTCTAGTCGATGCTCGTAAGAAAATATTCTTCACGATGATGTCAGAATTGGCGGTGTGTGTGCTGTATTTATATTCAGTGGTAATTCTCATTACGTAAAAAAAAGAAACAGAGCAACAGGGGAGCAGGGAGGGACGTTTCAGAGCGGACGACCGAAGCTTGGCCCGGCAAAAAGCTCGAACAATGTTCGCCAGAACGCTCGGTAGAATGCTCGCTAAAATGTTCTCGTTATTTTCCTGTGCTGTAACATTCACACAAATGCTCATTACAAGTGAATGCTCAAGTCTATCAGCACCTTAAGTTCAAAAATGTCCAGCTGATCTATATCAATATTGTTTGGAATATATTCAATAAATATATGTGCGCTTGTTCAAGTTCAATGTAAAAACTGTAACATCAATTTTGAATGGGATCTGCATTTAAATGAAAGATACCGCCTCGTTGGTCGAGGGGTTGGCAAACACGCCTACCGCCACGCGAGACCTGGATTCGATTCCTGACAGGTGTGTCTTTGTAATGAATATACATAATAGTGTTTGTATTGCGTTCAATTTGCGTAATTTATTCAGGTCTTTTTTTACTCGTTTGTGAGTTTATTTATTTTATTTTAGTAATTATATGAAAAAAAATAGTTTTAGTATTTAATTTAGAAGTATCGTGAAATAAAACCCATAACATGATTATATAAAATTGTTTATTTTTGTTTTTTTTTTGTGGGAGAGGTCAGCGAAGGAGCACACGGCCCTCCTGATTTCAAAAGATAGCTTGGGTCTATAGACACCATAGATGTTACAGACTAAAAAAAATGCAAATTATAATTTTTATCTGACGCAAAATACAAAATGCGAGGTTATAACGTAAATGCCGACCGCAATTGCTTGCACAGGTTTGTGACGTCATCACTCGTACTTAGTCACTTGTCAAGATTTGCATACCTAATGCAAATCTTGACAAGTGAAGTATTAACGTGAACTATTTGAAATTAATGTTCATAGATGTAATTTTTTTTTATGATATTGGAAGGCAAACAAGCAGACGGATTTCCTGATGGTAAGAAATTCACGCCGCCTAGAGACACCAAAGGTGGTAATGGTGCGTTGCCAACCTGGGGCCGGGATGTTAGGCCTCGAGCAAAAGAAAGTTTACTGGCTACCTTACCCTCCGAACCGGAACACGTCATGACGTTATGGCGGCAGGAATAGGTAAGGCGGTGGTACCAATCCGGGCGAGTCGCTGCTAAACTCTACCACCTAGTCATAATTCACGGTGTTAGTGACGGTGAGCCTTTGCTCGCCTTTTATGAGCTGCCTGGCAAGGAAGGCAGATGGTCTATTCTACAAAGGAGTCCGGGCTCCTTTGTAGAATAGACCATCACGGGGAAAAAATATTACAATTCGGCAATTAATATTTAAAATGCATCATCTTTTTAGCCTTAACTCCTTTATATTAAAACTAGTTGTTATCCGCGTCTTTGCTCGCTTAAATGCGTATAAATGAATGAATGAATGAATACACTTTACTACGCACCAAAATTTACAAAATAATACACACTCTTTTACTTATAATGTTTTGCGTATCTACTCATAACAGGGGTTGAAAGTTTTTATTAAAATCTTTCAACCCCTATTTCACCCCTTTAGGGGAAGAATTTTCGTAATTCCGTACTAAATGGGCGTCTACTTCATAAAAATACAGTAACTCTTACAGTTTTTGCTAGGCGAAGCTGAATCAGTCAGTCAGGACATGTTATTTTCTAAGTATAGATTATCTTTATTCGACCTTTTGAAAGTAATCATGTACAGCACCGATCTAAAAACAAGATCGGAAATCAAGTGTAATAGTGAGGACAATAAAAAGTACAGGCAATAAATACACATTAGTGGTAGCTTTGTTTCGCACTAAACTAATTTTAAGTTATCACTATCTTCTTTTAGCGAATGTAATAGAAAGAGACAAAAAACTTATGCGCTGTCAGATTAATTCTTCTTCTTCTTTTTCTTTTATGGCTTTTACAACTACCATGCGTAGTTTGATTTCACCAATGTCTACGTGTTGGATAAAGCACATCAGATTAATTTGTATACGACATTTCTACAGACGTTAGTCTATTCCTCGAAAAAGTTGATTAAAAACGTCACAATTGACATCTCTGGACTAATCTGACATGTCTAAATGTTCCATCTCTTTTGTTTGTAGTGTATTTAAAAGAGATAGCAAGCACTTAAAAATATTAGTTTATACACAACAGAATCGCCGCCATTATCTAAAATTCATAAACACGATACGAAAGCAACAATCATTGTTCTTTAAATAGTTTCGTTTAAATTCGACCAACAAAAAGCTTATTAAAATAGTTTCGTCGAACTAACTGCATAATATCTGTAATATCCGATTCATAGAACCGAATCGGTGAATCGAATAAAAAATTAAATGCCTGCAAAAAACGTGATGCTGCGTCATGCACGAGCTCGCGGACTCTGTTCTGGATGTCTTTGACATCGACGGACTCCGGGAAGCATTGTACTATTGACAACTTACTTGGTAATCGTGCTTGCTATAGAGTTATAAATCCAATGCCTTTTGTATCGCTTAGAACTGGGGTTTGAATTTTATTCTCTAAGGGCCACTTGCACGATCCTGGTTTAAGTATTTGACACTGAGTTATCGCCTAACTAGGGTTAAATTACTTTATATTTTAAAGTTTAACTCATTCTTAAATTTAAACCAGTATAGTGCAAGTGGCCCTAAGGTAAAGGTTATTCGCGCGTTACTTATTGTACGCGTTGTTATACGTCACTTATATCTATATATTAATACGTGATGCCAAAACTTTGACCCCTTTTTACGAAAATTGCACGGATGCAGAAGCATAAAATTTAGCACACTTATAGCTTATGTGTAGGATAGGTTCAGAACGCTAATATTTTTCAATAATAATGCTTATAAAGTACATTAAATCAATAAATAAAACATATTCACACTACCATACATTTGACACACACAAACAAATATATTGATGATAACGATAAAAGATCACAGATGGCGCACTAAAAAGTTTGGAAACAAAGTAGCTGGTCTTGAGAAATGAAGAGGGCTTTTTTATCAACAAGATATTAAAATTTATTATGGTTGAATTTAGAACAATGGGCGACCACTAGTAAACTTTAATTTGTTCAAATATAAGTTACTGAATATTAGCCGCCTCTGTGATCTAGGAGCTCGATTTTGTCTTGGGTTCGATCCCCGAGTTGGGCACTACAAAAATGTGTATCAATTTAGTAATAAAACAATGTTTTCCGGGATTGGATACGGGCTCGGTTGGCGATAGGTTTGTGGGACTTCGGCTAATAGCAAGTGTTCTGGTATTTTTAATATCGGTTACATCTATGGGAAATGCGCATGAAGCTACTGACTTATAAGAAACTGTACTAAATCTATGTACTTTGCAAAATAATATGCAAAATACAGGATACGTATTTTTTATGGATAGTTGAGGATAACAATCCCAAATACTACTGATAGAAAACGAACGGAGAATCTGGTAATCTATCATCCTTACCTTCTATTCCGGAAAAAAGAATGATCTGGCCAATCTCTTTCTGTATATGTGAGGACCATTACCCAAGCAAAGATACGCCGTAGATTTCAGAAGAGCCTTATTTTGAAGTGATAAGTTCATGTTACATCGCTTGGGCAGTAAAATAAAAGGCCACATCATATGTAATCTATAGCTGAAGGCAAAGTCCTAAAAACATTATACATAAGAATAAAATTTATTCAAGAACAAAGGATTTTTTTACTGAACTATTCGTTTATGCGATTTTTCTGCTCGACGGAGCCATAAAATGGTACCTTTGTTAAACACAGCGGGAGAAAGGCAATCACTTTCTGCCAAGAACGCCGAAAAAAATATTGTTTGATATATGTTATGACACAAGAGCCTCGTGCTTGCTGGCTGTCTTGCCATATAAAACAACGTGACAATTTGTTTTTATATATATTAAAACAACGCAACATTTTCTCTGTATTACGGTTTAGTTAAAGGTTGCAATATTTGAGACCTGTCGTGTCACCATTGTGGGGATGCCAAGCAGGTACACTCATACACGAAATGGTTTCACATTAAAATTTTTCAGAATCAAATATTTAATAATTTCAGAATCGTGTTGGTCCGGGCTCCTTTGTAGAATAGACCATCTGCCTTCCTTCCCAGGCAACTCGTAAAAGGCGAGCATTGGCTTACCATCACTAACACCGTGACATCCGACTAGGTGGTAGAGTTTGGTAGCGACTAGCCCGGATTGGTACCACCGGCTTACCTATCCTGCCGCCATAACATCATGACGTGTTCCGGTTCGGAGGGTAACATCCCGACCTCAGGTTGGCAATGCACCATTACCACCTTTGGTGTCTCTAAGCGGCCTGAATTTCGTACCATCAGGAAATCTGTCTGCTTGTTCGCCTAATTGTCATTTTTGAGGATGACAATTAGGCGGTGTTATTTTCAAAAAAACTACTGTATAAGGCTGCCCTTAAACGTGATTGAGCCTACGATCAGAAAATTCTTTGAGAAACACTCAAAGAGAAAATGAGTCAGAACATAGGCGAAGCTTTTTATTTGTTACCTTCAATGTATTGCATAAACTGCTTTATCTGTCATCTTTGGTAGACCGTTATGCTGGATTTAAAATACTTCTATTAAATTCACTCTGTCACAAAATATGTTTGCTAATTTTCAGTCCAACTGGTTGAATAACCTTTAATATCACTTAAGATTTCAATTACACTCGATCTCGTACAGCTTATTAAAAGTTTGTATTAAACATTTTTAAACTTTTAATCATTTAATGTAATTTATTTCCAGTTTAATTCTAACGGGAATGTTATTAATTATTTGGTATTTGCAAACTTGTTTCATTCAGTGTTTTATAAAAAGTGTCTCCAGTGATTTGCATAATCTGTTTTAAATACAAATAGTGTTTTTATTGGTGTCAATGACTAGTGTTCTTAAGGTGTCGAGCTTACACGTGTTTTTGAAATGAAAAAAAAACCACTTTTATTCATCCAGAAAGTTTGACGTTCCAACATTAGTTTCTACTATGTTATCGAGCTTACACGCTTTTTTTTAATAAAAAAAAACACTTTTATTTATCCAGAAAGTTTGACATTCCAACATTAGTTTCTAATAAGTTATCGAGCTTGCACGTGTTTTTGAAATAAAAAAAATCATTTTTATTCAAACAGAAAGTTGGACATTCCAACATTAGTTTCTAATATGTTATCGAGCCCTCACGTGTTTTTGAAATAAAAAAACCATTTTTATTTATCCAGAAAGTTTGACATTCCAAAATTAGTTTCTAATATATTATTGAGCTTACACGTGTTTTTGAATGAAAAAAGCCACTTTTATTTATCCAGAAAGTTTGACATTCCAACATGAGTTTCTAATATATTATGAGGAATCAAACAGGCTGGCGTCTCTCCTGAGTTTAAAAGACAAACATCGCCTGTAGACACTTGGGGATTACTGGGGATTTTTTTCTACGACTGTAAGTTCCAGTCGTAGAAAAAAATCCCCAGTAATCCCCAGGTGTCTACAGGCGAGTCACGGGTGTAAGAGAAACTAACCACCACCAGGACAGAACAAGCAATTGCCGCAGTAGGTAGCAGTAAGCTGCGCCTTCTACAACGTAATCATTACTAATTTAACAATCCAGCAAAAAATAATTTAAGTAATTACCACTAGCGGGCGAAGAGTCCATCACAAAAAGTCACCGACTTTTATGACAGTAGATTTTTGTTTACTTACTTTAGTTTATTTGATTAACAGATAAGTAAGGTCCATATTGGCTCCACTAACGGCCAATATTAATAAGCAATCCTAACCCAAAACTCGCTGTCCAAGATTGATATTTTGATCCATTTTTATGTTATCGCTTGCCAATAACATATCTGTGGACTGGATAAGTATGGCAATTATGTATGGGATAGGCCGGCGCATACGCAGCTATCTCGATTACTTGAAATCCATTAGATTGAGATACATTATTAACATTGGCCGTAAATTTCTTTACCCGTAATCGTTCTTCGTAACGATTTGTAATTCGAATGATCGATCTCCTAAAATGTTTCGTCCTAAAGTTTTCATTCATATAACTTGGTGAACTACCGATGATGTTCATGTCATTTTTTTTATGATATTGGAAGGTAAACAGTCGGATTTCCTGATGTTAAGAAATTCACGCCGCCTGGAGACACCAAATATGGTAATGGTGCCTTGCGAACCTGAGGTCGGGATTAGGCCTCGAGCAAAAGTAAGTACAGGCTACCTTACCCTCCGAACCGGAACACGTCTTGACAAGAATAGGTAAGGCAGTGGTACCAATCCGGGTGAGTTGCTGCGAAACTTTACCACCTAGTCAAAACATATTCAGTTCAAAAAATTATAAATCATTTACCCAGTTTAGAAAAAAAATGTGTGCGTGCACTAGCGTACACTCGTAAGAAGTGAAGAAGTGAAACATCTTTATGACGTTATTTTTCAAAAAATAATTTACTATATGCAACTTTACAGAAGTTGGTTAAATAAAGTTTATTGCCAATCCTTACTCCGCTGGAGAAAGTATACTTCGAATCACGGGTGGTAGGGATAAGAACAAAGATGGCGCGTAACGGAAAAATGTGACGCGTAACGAAAAAATGTTACACTAAAAAAATTCCAACCATTGGGGTTGGAAAGAAGTTTCATTTCAAAAATATATCTGAAATTTTTAATGTTTGGTCCATATTTAATTCAGTCGTAAACAGCTGGCATTTAAATGGTAGTCGCTTTTATGAATTGATTTATGAACAATAACCAACTCATTCAAATTGCTTACTTCTACATGCAATCCTTTAATCAGCATAATTTTTCCATCAGAAATTTCGTTTCGTTTTCTATCTTAAAGTAAAGTATCTTCACGCCTTATTCCCAAAGAGGTAGGCAGAGGCACAACCAGGGCACTCACGACTAACCGAAGATGTACTAACCACAATGTGATAAGTGGCAAGCCTATCGAATTGCTAGCGTGGGGGTTAGCAGTACACTTAAACCCGTGACATAGGTAAAAAAGGCACCAGTAACATCTATGGTGTCTACAGGCGATGGTTGTCTCATAAACTCAGGAGAGGTGCACCTGTTTGATTACTCGTAACACATAACTAATGTTGGAATGTCAAACTTTCTGGATAAATAAAAGTGGCTTTTTGCATTTCTTTTACTACAAAAAAGGCAAAAAGTTCATCATAAACATGTTTACAAAATGGCGCTTCTTTTGCGTCTACTTAAATATAATTTATGGATCCATTACCACAAAAAGTTGTCGAGCCCCACCTTATGAAATGAGTACGTCTATAAATTGTCCGCCCCGAATTGCTGTACCGTGACGAATGTGTTATACGCCGCCTATTAGTGATAGATGAGGGTGGGAGAAGTTTATTTACGAGCAAAAGGTGTAAGAAATATAAATAGTAGGGTCTAATCCTGAGAACTATGGATTTATATAGCTTTTCTTCTCCTGATTGGCTGTTTGGAAAAGGTAATTTACTAGCTAAATAATAATAAACATAATTTTATTAAATTTTAGCATACCACATTTTATATGTTGTTAATCTATCAACTTTTAAACATACGTATTCAGTGAATACTTAATATGTTTTTAATGAAATGTTACTACTTAACTTTTGATCAATTTTTTTGTTGCCACTAGAATAAATCCCAATTCAATAGTAATTTTTTTTTAACTTTTAAGTCTTTACAAATTGTCAAAATTCATTTATAAAATAACTCTATCACCAGTGTGGTAGATCATCTTTGATAGCAAGAATCGGCCAGAAACCTTACATATTTGCGCTTTTCAAAAGTTTTTGAAGTTATACTTCTTTTGGCGCGTTAGGAAAAAATGATGATTGTAAATTTGTTTTTGTTGTAATGACGGTTGTTTGTGTTCGTGATGAAGTTAGCTATAGTTTTTCAAAAAAAGGTACCAACAAAGTAAAAGTAATTTCTATGGTTAGTGTCATTTTGTCTACAAATGTAAAATAAGGAAAAAGATAAATTTTTTAAAAAGATATTTATCTTATTACGCCGAAGAAGTATAACTTCTAACGCGTGTACATAAGTACACACACAATTTTTACAACACACAGGAGGCAAACTAGCAAGTAGGTTACCTGATGGAAAGTGATCACCTCCGCCCACGGGCATTCGCAACACCAGGACTATCACATCGTTGCCGACCTGTAAGGAATAACATTGTAATGAATAAGTTATGGCTATATTCTGAAATAATATACAGCCTTACATATTTTTTTTATGATATTGGAAGGCAACAAGCAGACGGATTTCCTGATAGTAAGAAATTTCCGCCGCCTAGAGACACCAAAGGTGGTAATGGTGCGCTGCCAACCTGAGGCCGGGATGTTAGGCCTTGAGCAAAAGTAAGTTTACCGGCTACCTTACCCTCCGAACCGGAACACGTCATGACGTTATGGCGGCAGGAATAGGTAAGGCGGTGGTACCAATCCGGTTGAGTCGCTGCGAAACTCTACCACCTAGACCTAGATATAAAACCTCAAAGTTTTGCTATTTTGTGCTCCGATTTAAGAGGTGGACTAGCGGATGAAACTTTTACAAGGGGCCTAAGATCTTGTCCTCAGATTGGCAAAGCACCTTCACTACCTGCAGCATATAGAAAAGAGTTTAAAATTTTTATTAACGTCCATATCCCGTAAAAGTTAAACAGTGGGCTAACCAGGGCACTAGCCGAAACCGTTTTCTTCACACTACTCAAGACAGTGTCTAGGAAATCAATCTAATTGTTCGCCTTCTAAATTTTGTTTTGAGAACACGTAGTACACAAAAAAAAGTGAAAATACGAAATAGCGTGCAGCTTCTAGTATTAAAATAAGTGTTGGTAAATGTGGACGTGAGAAAGCGTGTAATATAAATAATAATAACTACGTTAATTAAAACCGACTTCAAAACTAAAAAGTAAAATATAATAAAATTTAGTGTTAATCATTTGCTACCTATTATTAAATGTACTTTTTACTAATAGGTTCGAAGTCGGTGCAAAGTCAATTTAATACTTACTTATAATATTATTACTAGTTTATGGGTTGGCACCGACTTCAAGTCTTTATTATTTTTTACTTTTTAGTTTTGAAGACGGTTTTAATGAACGTAGTTATTTTTTTATTAATACTTTTAAGTTTATTGCTAAAACATAGGCGAAAGTAGAAAAAAAATTAAAATAAATGAATATCCCTGGGCAAGACACACAAATTGAGCCTAACCCCAAAGTAAGCAAATTATATGCTTGTATTATGGGCGTTAGTCAACGATTCTAATACAAAGAAATACTTAGATAGATACAAGAATATATTTAAAAAAAACCCAGACCCAGAAATGCATACATCTAAATGTTGATCACACAAATGCCTGCCCCCGTCGGGAATCGAACCCGAGCCTCACGGTTGGTTGATGTCGTTAGGCGTGTACGCTAGCCACTCGACCAACGAGGCGGTCATAATGTTCATAAAATAAAAACTAATCGGCCTACCTGAAACATTTTTTTAGGGGACCTATTCAAAACTATTCCGCATAAAAAAGAATTACGTAAATCGGTTCAGAAATCACAGAGAAATCGGTGTACATAAATACAAAAATATACCGGCCGAATTGAGAACCTCCTCGTTTTTTGAACTCGGTCAATAAAAAGTGAGAACGCAAAATAGGGTGCAGAGTCTAGTATTAAAATAAGCATTAGTAAATGTTGACGCAAGAAAGCGTGGAATATAAAGAAATAAAATCTGATTTGTCATCTGTAGTCCAGTTAATTGCAGCCGAGCATATTCTCTGGCAAGCCTACACCGTAAATTTGATTTTAAACACATGTCTTGAATAAGCGAAACACCATTTCATCTTACACAAAATGTTTATAGTATAGAGCGTGCGCATTCAAGAACATTAAATAAATAATAAACATTCCTGGACAAGTTACACAAATTGAATCGAACGCCAAAGTAAGCAAATTCTATGCTTGTGTTATGGGTGTTAGTCAACGATACTAATACATAGAAATACTTAAATAGATAACAGAATAAATTTAAACAATTTATGAATTATACTATGCATAAGTATACAATACATACAATTATATACAATATATTTATAGTGTGTTAGTTATTGCTTGCGATTTTACGCAGTTGAACCATTTCACTTCAGCTCTCAACTCCATTCCCATATGAAAGATTTTCCCGAAGTATATGGTTTGAAATTTGGTAAAAATCTGTGCAGTAGTTTTGGCATGAAAAGTGAACTTAGGTACTGTATCCTTTTCTTCCAACCATTGTTTTTAAAAACGTTCCGTATTCAGATTTAGTTTTATTACTGTTTTAATATAATAATATACATATGTATATGGTTTAATGTAATAATATACGTATAATAAAAATGTAGACACATGTAGGGTGAAAGATAGGGCTAATATCTAGATCAGTAACCAAGCAACTACTGACATTTTCGATAATTAATAAATATATCTTAGCAACAAAAATCTAGTAGGGCCATCAGCTCTATTTGCAGATAGGTTATTGAAATTGGCCAACACTATTTTAATCAGACTTCAAACTTGTATAACTTAGCATAAGTATTAGATTCGCAAAACACTAGTATGCCGTTAACGGTGACATAACGGTAATATTTCTAAGAATAAAGTTTATTATTACACGCTGGACAAACTAGTGGTTTTCGAATTGGAAAAACTAAATTATTCTTTCATGATTTTTATTTTGAAAACAAATTGCTAGAAAAGGGTTCATATTAAGCACAATATTAGTTAGTAAGTTTAGGCATTCAGGTTTGCTTTCCTATATTCTTGTTTCCCCACTTCTTCTACATTACTGATTATGTGTATTGTATTTTTACTGTTATGTTAATTTTCATTAAATAACTAAATCCGTTATATGATATAATCCTACCCACTAAAACTTGTCTTCGTAGACCTCAAATATAATTAACGAATGCACTCTACAGTAAAGTATGCTCTAGAACTTTAATGTCCAGAGTTGTAACGTTCATTAGCAAGACTCGGGAGGTCCTTAAAGGAGCATTTAACTTGCTGTATATACCTAATGACTTAATTCTCACTTTGCAAAGGAAAAATTGAAAGGATATTTTCTTTTTTTTAGATTTTTTAATCAGGTTCTTTTAACACCTCTGTGGTATAGCGGTTCAGGTGTTGAACTTGACTGCATGAGGTCCAGTGTTCGAATCCCGGGTCGGCAACAAAAAGAAAATTTGGTTTCTCCAATTTTGTAATAAAAAAAATGTTGCTCGGGATTGAATATGTGCCCGGTTGGCGATAGGCTTGCCACCTATCACATTATGGGACTTAGTGTCTTCGGCTAGTCGTGCCTCTGCCTACCTCTCCGGGGATATGGGCTTGAAGATACTTTTTATTTTAACCTGATTTATGTTCTATCCACACCACTTTCATATGGCTGGAACTTAGATTTACTACTGCTCGCTTTGTTGGTGATACTTTGTCATAAGAACAGACAAATTTTAGATTAATCCTTTTATTATGCAGTTTTTTCTCCAAAATTTGGCATGAGATGTTTAATAGGGTTAATTATAGAGTAAATAATATTGTATAAGTCCGCATTGTAACGTCAGCTAATATCTTATAATTTATGGAGAAAATCTATTCCTTACATTCAAGCGGCCAGCATGTATACAGAAATGTTATTAAAATTCAAACTGGGGGTGTTTACAACTTTAAGGAAACTATTATGAAATGGTTACGTTTTCGATTTGTCTAGAAAAAATCTTTTATCACATTCACACTGAGAATGAGAACAACAATTTTTCATCGCCTTTCCGATTTCTGTCGCCATAGTGACAATATTATATTTAGGTAGGGTAGTCGGTAGATTTCCACAATAGACCTAACGCCTCGTCTATACGACAGCGACGCACCTACAACGACGATGGTGTTTACAGGCTGTAGTTATCTCTTACATCAGATGAGCCGTGTGTTTGTTCGCTGTCTTCTGCCATAATACTAAAAATAAACTTGAGTACATACCATATATAAGGGTAAAACAAAACCATTTACTTGAAATTTCTATCGGTTCCAAGTCAGTGAATTTTAATATTTATATCACGATAACGAATCTGTTATAAAATGTTGACGTAACGCACGTTTTGACTTTTCTATTCGATTACGCAAAACCCATCTCGAATCGAAAACTCTAGTACTATAAAGTTCAATAAGAACTTCTAGGTATTGGACTAAAGTTCCGAAATAAATAAAGAGAAAAACTTCTCGTTTGAATTTCAAAGGATAAAGCCACGTGAACTAGTGTAGTGTTGTGTAGGTTCACACAGTGCTAGTGCCAAAATCAAGTGACAGTGACAGACAGTATTAACTTTAAGATACAGATAAAACTTAAGTTTAAAGACACTAATAAATGTTGATGGACTCATGCTTAGAGACTGTAGATTAGAAGATTAAGACAAATAAGAATTACTCATTAGTCTATAGACTAGACTGTAATGTTGAAGAAGATGGTCAGTAGAGCTTCTTATGGAGAGAAAAAAAGTTTGAATTTTAGTTGAAAGTATTTTTGTTAACAATTATAATGAACAAACGGAAATATGTATAAAAAAGAATTGAAGTCTACTTAGTAAAATATCAGTTGTTTGTCCATTACAAAGTTATCTGCATTTGATAGAGAACGCACCTTACTGGTCGAAAGCTGTTGGTAATTAATAAGAAGATATTTTTTCTTCACGCCCGGCTAGGGATGGAACGATACGAGTATATCCATGTCGGTACTCGATACTTTTTTAAGATAGCAAGTACATTTTAGTATCGATACTTTGAAATGAAGTATCGAGTAGGTATCGGTTAAAAGTACTCATATCAGTAAATTTTATGGTTTACAGAAATTAAAATAATAGATGTTTATCTTTAACAATGATAAAAAACGTTTATCGTAAATTGAAGTTTCTTAACGCAACCTAGGCTTAGTTTTGTGTAGTTAGCAGCCTTAGCAGTTAACATGCTCGTTTGTCTATGCCAGAAAAAAGTTTAACCGGAACACATTTACAAATGTTGATATTCTTGAGCAGCACCACGATAACGTACTTTTTTCCGTAAATTATTTTGAAGGTGACGTGTTGTACTAGCACTTACCCGCAACACTCATGGTCAAGAGTAACTCAAAAATGATTATTTTATGTTAGAATATTATTAATACTTTTCAATAAATAATACCAATACTTGTTACGGTTTTCACTCAAAATTTTCCAAAAACGATACGATACTAGTTAGAAAGTATCGGTACTTCACTATTGGTATCGATTATAAGTATCGATACCTCAGTGGTATCGTTTCATCCCTACGCCCGGCCACCTGTCGGTCAGACAATGAATAACATAAGGATATCAAACAATATTAATGATATTTACTTAGGATGCGTTTAATTGGAGGCATTAAAATAAAGTGTGAAATGACTTGGACACGCACATTTTGGAGTTCTGTAAACGTAGTAACGTTAGTAATGATTTTTTTACTCACACTTGTGCATCTGAGGTGGCCGACCTCTTAAAAAATTAGCCAGAGAAGTAATGAATATTTTTATGTGAGAGGTTGGCGAACAAGCACACGAATCTCCTGATTGTAAGAGACAACCGTGGCCCATAGACACCATAGATGTTACAGGTGCGTCGCTGTCCTGAGGTTGAGATTATAGGCCTATTGTGCAAGTTTACCAGATACGCCACCTTCTGAACCGAAATATGACGGATTGTAAAAGTATCTTCACGCCATTTCCCTGAAGAAGTAGGCAGAGGTACAACCAAGGCACCCACGACTAGCCGAGGACACTAATTCAAACAATATGAATGTGGTGGCAAGCCTATCGCCTACCGGGCAGATATCTTACTCGTATTCCGAGCAACATTTTTTTTTCTAAAAAACTAAATTTTCTTTTTATGACCCGGGAATCGAACCAGGGACCTCATGCAGTCAAGTCCAACACTTGAACCGCTAGATCACAGAGTCGATTACGATGGAGTCATTATGGCGATATGAATAGGTAAGGCGTTGGATCCAAGTTGGACACGGGCAAGTTGCTGAATAGCACTCTCCAACCAGTGGTCTTGTTGGTGATGACCTTTGTATTAACTTGTGATCGCTTCTTACGAGCTTCCTGCCAGAGAGGCAGATGGTTTTTTGTGCTCAGCTTTTCCAAATCTTCTCTGATTTATTTTATTATGTACAACTTATCACTTGGATTACTATATTTTAGTTATCTTTAAGACAGCAAACAAGTAGGCATGTTTTTTGACAGTAAGATAGTTGCCCGCTATAAAAATCAAAGGTGGTAAAAGTCGAAGTCTTATGGTCAATGTGTTAGTTCTCATCTGCAAGTGCCAGCTACCCTACCCTTGGCTAGCTGTCATTATGATGACCAGAATAGGTAATGCGACAATGACTGTGCGAGGGACTTATCCTGCATCTCTGTCAACTAGTTTTATTCACGGTGCTGATGAAAAACAAGTCGACTCTCATTTCTATTAGCTGTTTTTAATGTAACAGTCTATATTCTATTTTACAGAATTTCGGGACAATATAAAGAAAGCAAGAAGAGAATGTTCTTGAGCTTAATTTAAACCTCTTCATTTTTCATATTCTCATTATTCTATTCTCCACGTTTTGAAGTATACTTAAAGTAAACTAAAAGCATCACAAGAATAAAACTATAAAAAATATGAAGTTACTAATTGCAAATAACGTCCTACATGGGGCACACTAAAAGTTTTTCACTTCTAGCTAATCGGATCTATTTGAATTTCGAATGTTATATTTTTAAAACGTTGCGACCTTCGTAATAAAAATAATAATTGGCAGGAAAAAATTGTCAATTGTTTTTTTTATCACACATCAAAGTTCTACGTACGCAACGAATATGGAATTAAGGCGAAAAGATTTTAGAGCGATGATTTTTTATATTTTTAAAGTTCTCTTCCTCCGCAACTCTAAGCAGCTCGTGTTCAAAATGATTTTGGAAGAGAAACACCTTGTTTGAGCACTGTGAGGCGATGGTTTGCTGAATTTGAGAGAGGTCGAGTTTCTTTACATGACGAATTTAGTAAAGGGCGGATTTCATCTACCGTTAATGAAAATAATGTGGCTACTGTTAAGCAGTTAATTGAAGAAGACCCCCGGATTACCTATGAGACAATTTGAGGTCTATTGGGGATTAGTATGAACCAAATTCAGAAAATTTTACACAAAGAATTGAAAGTTTGGAAACTTTGTTATCGTTGGATCCCTCATGAACTAACAGCGGAGCAGAAGGGGGCTTGCGTGGATGGGTGCTCTTAGATGTTATTGAAGTACGACCACGGACATTCTAATGTTGTTTATGACATTGTCACAGGAGACCAAACGTGGATTTATTATTTTGAACCCGAAAAAAAACAGCAATCTTGTTAATGGGTGTTTGAAAATAAGAATAGGCCATCAATAGTGATACAGTCGTGAAACGATGGTAAAAAAATTATCGCATTTTTTCTCTCAGCTACGGGGCCCATCTGTACAATTCCTCTTGAAGATCAAAAGACTGTTGCCGAATGGTATTCTACCATTTGTTTACCCAAGGTTTAAGAAAAAAATCGAGAAAGACGACCCAAAAGCAGCATTCTCCTACACCACGATAACGCTTCTTCACACACGGCCAACAAAACAAAGTCATTTTTAGATTCCGAAAAAGTACATCTCGTCACTCATCCTGCGCATGGCCCCGACCTAGCACCCTGTGGTTTCTATATTTTCCTCAAAATCAAAGATTTGATGAGAGGTTTTACTTTTACCAACTCCGTACAGGCAGTGATAATGTTTAATCAGCACGTAGAAAACATACCTTCATATCTGTGGTCCTCCTGTTTTGAACAATGGTTCGATCGCATGAAAAAATGTTTAAAATGCAAAGGAGATTATTTTGAAATGCAATAAACATAATATTTTGGTCATAACATGTTGTTGTTTTAAATTACGCAAAACTTATTGTGTGACCTACGTAAAAACCTATTCATAGTGTAGCTTAGCACTATCTGGATCGTGTCAGCTTTCAAGCAAAAAATGATATCGAAACCCATTCATCATGACGTCATAGACATACACATACGTCAATCAACAACCTACTTTTTTGTCAAGGGTTAATAAAAGAACGAAACCCTATTTATGTCAGTTTACTATCATTGTATACAACGCGGGTCTATGCCCTTAACCTGGTTAAGTGTCGAAATGGTTATTAAAAGTTGTACTCATTGTTTTTTTAATTGTTTTCTTTTATAATTAAAGTGGCATGCAGAGTCAGGTATTCCATCTGTCACTTCGCGTGTAGATAATCATATTTCGTTGGCTCGTAGAAACGTACACGCGACGTGCTTGATCACAAAAAATCTACAATTTAAATATTTGAGCATTAAATATTATTAAAATGTACTCATCAAGAAACAGCACTTAATTATTTTTAGCCAACTATGTGAACATGAAAAACGAGCATGAAAATAAGTGTTAAAAACAATCGCCTTATGTGTTTTTTAGTTTAAAATTTAGTGCTATAAACTATTTTTTAAGAAATAAAATGACTAATCAAGAAATAAAAAAAGTGTAAACTTTTTTTCAAAACACTTGTACTTTAACCCTTAAGGTAACTAGATTTATGGCTTAAGGTCTAAGCACACATATCAACTAGGAAATCAAATAGGAAAGGGATTGTCACCGTATCGCCACGAGCCGGTTTTTTTAAGATATTGGAAGTTAAACAAGCAGACGGATTTCCTGATGATAAGAAATTCCCGCCGCCTAGAGACACCAAAGATGGTAATGGTGCGTTGCCAACCTGAGACCGGGATGTTAGGCCTCGATCAAAAGTAAGTTTACCGGCTACCTTACCCTCCGAACCGGAACACATCAAGACGTTATGGCGGCAGGAACAGGTAAGGCAGTGGTAACAATCCGGCCGAGTCGCTGCTAAACTCTACCACCTAGTCAGATGTCACGGTGTTAGTGTTGGTGACCTATGCTCGCATTTTACGAGCTGCTGACAAGACAGGCAGATGGTCTATTCTACAAAGGAGCCCGGACCAACACCGGTAATATTTTTTTTATTAGTGTTTCGTAAAGTATTTCTATGAATTTGCCCAAAAACTGCATTGCATGATTTTTGGGTCACTTCACTTTGAAATTTTGAATGGCATCTATTCGAGAAATAACAATCATACTCGTATGCATTAAGCTTTTACTTTTTTTTGTATTGTGACTTCAGAAAACAAATCCTTTTTTGTGTTTTTTTTATTTGACATTGATATTTTTAAGAGAATAAGATTTTTACCCGCTGTCACAAAATTAAGCATTAAATTTATTAACAAAGCAAAATAAATGTCATTTTTAATATACATGCACAACCGCAAAAACTACAGTTGGCTAGTACTTAAAATGTTTAAAATTACCCAAAATTAAACACAAAAGTCCACTATTAAGTTTCAAAAGTTGACAACAACTAATTTATTTAATTCAAGTGGAAGTGCAAAAATATAATTGGGAGGAAACGTCCGTCAAAACCCGTTGTATAAGGTTTAGTAAAAAGTGTCCCGAAAGGTTAAGCACCACACCTGATGCTAAGCTGGTGTGTGAAGATTAACATTACCAAAGGGTAACCTGTATTTAACTTTGATCTCTAAGTTTTTGAAAGTTAAGTATATATTACTAAGGATCCTCTTATATTTGATATTCTCCATCGTCGGCGCTTGGTAAATATTCTTTTTTTTATGTTATAAGAAGGTAAACAAGCAGACGGATTTCCTGATGGTAAGAAATTCGCTCCGCTTAGAGACACCAAAGATGGTGATTGTGCGTTGCCAATCTCAGGTCAGGATGTTAGGCCTCGAGCAAAAGTAAGGTTTACCGGTAAAAATTCGCAACGCTTCCCAGCTGCCAGAATGCATGCAACGGCATTTGTTCGGAAGAACATGGGAAAAATACACACTTATCAAAAAAACATCTTTCCTATCGCCTCTGTGGTCTAGCGGTTCAGTTGTTGGACTTGACTGCATGAGGTCCCGGGTTCGAATCCCGAGTTGGGTAACGAAAAGAAAATTGGGCTTTTCCAATTTTGTAATAAAAATGTTGCTCGGGATAGGATATGTGCCCGGTTGGCGATAGGATTGCCAGCTATCACATTGTGGGACTTAGTGTCTTCGGCTAGTCGTGGGTGCCCTGGTTGTGCCTCTGCCTACGTCTTCGGGGATATGGGCGTGAAGACACTTTTTTTCCTAAATTTCTTTCTTGAAATAGTTCTTGGCTTCCTTACTATAAGTAATCATCAAAACCCACAAATCGTCCCAAAATACACCTAAGCCACTTTATGATGTACCTACTACAAATAAGTACAGATAGAAATAAGAATCCTCAATAAAATAAACTTGAAAAAGTGGAATTTATTTTATTCTCTTATATTTTAAGGTCAGTGACATTGTAAAAAAACGACTTTAAGGTCATTACCACGTCATTTAAGTATGTACAAAAAAAAATGAAATTTCAAATCTAACTCGAAAACAACTTGATAGATCTTTTTTAAATTTATGCCTATTTGAGTCGTGATCTGCTTTTGAAAAAAGAACATCTAAAATAAATTTACCTAGTAATAACACAACAAACATTCAAAAAATTTAAAACATCTATCGTGTTGGTCCGGGCTCCTTTGCAGAATAGACCATCTGCCTTCCTGTGCCAAGCAGCTCGTAAAAGGCGAGCATAGGCTCACCGTCACTAACACGGTAACATCTAACTAGGTGGTAGAGTTTCGCAGCGACTCGCCCGGATTGGTACCACCGCCTTACTTATTCCTGCTGCCATAACGTCACATGATCCGGTTCGGAGGGTAAGGTAGCCGGCAAACTTTCTCGAGGCTTAGCATCCTGGCTTCAGATTGGCAACGCACCATTAACACCTTTGGTGTCTCTAGGCGGCGTGAATTTGTTACCATCAGGAAAGCCGTCTGCTTTTTTGCCTTCCAATATCATTAAAAAAATTTAAATCATTTATAAAGCAAACAAAGTCGCAAGCATTAAATAAGCTAAAACGTGATGAATACCGTCAAAACTCATAAATCGCCTCATAACAAACATAAGCCAGTGACATTGCAAAAAAACGACTTCAAATCATTAAGTATGTAGCAAACAAAGTCGCAAGCATTAGATAAGGCTAAAACGTGATTAATATCCTCAAAATCATAAATCGCCTCATAACAAACATAAGCCAGAGACACTGCAAAAGAACGACTTCAAATAATTTATATAGCAAACAAAGTAGCAAGCATTATATAAGTTAAAGCGTGATTTATATCAAAACTCATAAATCGCCTCATAACAAACATAAGCCAGTGACATTGCAAAAAAACGACTTCAAATAATTTAAATAGCAAAGTCGCAAGCATTAGATAAGCTAAAACGTGATTAATATCAAAACTCATAAATCGCCTCATAACAAACATAAGCCAGTGACATTGCAAAAAAACGACTTCAAATCATTTATATAGCAAACAAAGTCGCCAGCATTAGATAAGCTAAAACGTGATTAATATCGTCAAAACTCATAAATCGCCTCATAACAAACATAAGCCAGTTTATGAGTGTATAAATACTTCAAATAACATGACGGCTATAAAATGAGAATGTTGGTGTAGATGAAAACATGCGCTGGGCATTTCTAACGCAGCTTCCTACAAAAAATTGCGATATTAATTTACCGGTGCCCTTCTTGCAGCCAATCATGTCGGTATCCATATTGATACATCCTCAATTAATGTTCCAAGCATTTATCCTGATTGGTCAGGACTTAGAAGTTAGGATGGTGGTTGTGTCAAAGACTTTTATAAAAGTAGACATGGCTAATGTACATGCGTAATCTGACACCTAGGAAAATAACACAAGAATTTTTGTTAATTTCATTTATTGATCCTTTGAAAAAAAAACGATTTTCTACAGCTAACTCTAAAAAAACATGAATTCTTAGTAGTTGTAGCATACAAATATAGAATTAAACAAAAATACTCCAATTTTGTGAACAAACACATTTATGCTCGGAACGTACCGTCTAAAATCCTAAACCTAAGAGAGATTACCCAGAAACATGTCTGTTGGTGAAAGAGTGCTATGTAACAGCTTGCCTGTATTGGTAACATCGCCTTACCTATTTCAATTGCTGTATTGTTTGTGCTTTCCGTTGTCGTGATCCTAAGTAGTAAGTGACCTGATAAGTCAGCGAACAATAACGCAGCTCTCTTGATGGTAAGACACAATCAAAACCTTTAGATAGTATAGGTATTTGACCACCTTCGTTGGTCGAGTGGCTAGCGTACACGCCTAACTACATCGACCAACCGCGAGGCTCGGGTTCGATTCCTGACGGGGATAGGCATTTGTGTGATGAACATGTAGATGTCTTTATTTTTGGGTCTGGGTGTTTATTTAGTTTATTCTGGTATCCTATTTAAGTACTTCTATGTATTAGTATCGTTGGCTTACACCCGTAACGCAAGCATATAATTTGCTTACTTTGGGGTTAGATTCAATTTGTGTGACTTGTCCTGACATTACATTTGCGATACAAAATTAAATAGTTTGGTAGATGTGTAGATTATATAGTCAAAAAATCCTAACTTTAAAAGCGATGCATCAGTAACTTCTAAAGTGATAGTTGAAGGTTAGCGCTTACCATCAGGCAAGCTTCCCGGTTTTTCTAACAACGTATCTCAAAACATAGAAATTTCCCCGTGTTGGTCCGGGCTCCTTAGCAGAATAGACCATCTGCCTTTCTTGCCAGGCAGCTCGTAAAAGGCGAGCATAGGCTTATCATCACTAACACCGTGATATCTGACTAGGTGGTAGAGTTATGCAGCGACTCGTCCGGATTGGTACCACCGCCTTACCTATTCCTGCCGCCATAACGTCATGACGTGTTCCGGTTCGGAGGGTAAGGTAGCCGGTCAACTTACTTTTGCTCGAGGCTTAACATCCTGACCTCAGGTTGGCAACGCACCATTACCATCTTTGGTGTCTCTAGGCGGCGTGAATTTCTTACCATCAGGTAATCCGTCTGCTTGTTTGCTTTCCTATAACATAAAAAAAATAAACAAAAAAACACGAAGGATCTTTCACAAAGCTTAATACATAAAATGAAAAATGACCCTTTGTCAATTTATAATTAGGTCATCGACATTGATACTTTATGGTAAGGCATGTCTAACTCAGTGTGTATAAAACTCCTTACGGAGTGTTTCTAATATGTTATTATAGAAACTATAGAACCAATCTGTGTAACAGTAATAGCACCTGCGTTGTTTAATTGACACATGAACTGAAGATATTTGAAGTTCTCTTGCACGGTGTTGGATTTTGTTTGCATTTAATATTTAAAACTTGCGTTAGGTTCTTTCTCTCGATAACATGATACAAGTAAAGCGTAAGCGTAGAGACTTAAGTTTACTTTATAAGTATCTTCACGCCGATATCCCCGAAGGTGTAGGCAGAGGCACAACCAGGGCACCCACGATTAGCCAAAGACACTGTCCCCTAATGTGATAGGTGGCAAGCCTATCGCCAACCGGGCACATATTCTATCCGAGCACTATTTTTTTTATAAGAAAATTGGAAAAACCCAATTTTCTTTGTGTTGCCCGACCTGGGGTTCGAACCCGGGACCTCATGCAGTCAAGTCCAACACCTGAACCGCTAGACCACAGAGGCTTTAGGTTCTTTCTCTCGATAACATGACACAGTAAAACGTGAGTATAAGACTTAAGTTTACTTCATACTTTCTGCGTACAAACATGCACATACAAAGCATCATACGTATTTAGATGACACCATAACATTGCTCCGTGCAATTAGAAGAAAGGATAAACAAAGACACTTTTGTATGCATGCATATTATTGTAACAATCAGTGATTTCTCGATACATTTTTGATAATGTAATGTATGTCCATAAAAAAATAATTTTGTTGAAGAACATTGTAATACGTCCATTCTGTAAATAAAATCAATAAAAACAATCTTGATGTGTAAATGCTTGTCTCTATAGAATGAGTTATTCTTTCATGGGTCAATGTTTTTTTTTTAATGATATTGGAAGGCAAACAAGCACACGGATTTCCTGGTAATAAGAAATTAGACACGCCTAGAGACACCAAAGGTGGTAATGGTGCGTTGCCAACCTGAGGCCGGGATGTTAGGCCTCGAGCAAAAGTAAGTATACCGGCTACCTTACCCTCCGAACCGGAACACGTCATGACGTTATGGCGGCAGGAATAGGTAAGGTGGTGGTACCAATCCGGGCGAGTCGCTGCTAAACTCTACCACCTAGTCAGATGTCACGGTGTTAGTGACGGTGAGCTCATGCTCGCCTCTTACGAGCTGCCTGGCAAGGAAGGCAGATGGTCTATTCTACAAAAGAGCCCGGACCAACACGGGGAAAACACAATAAACTTTCCAAGCATGTTAAAGACTTACCATTTAATAAATTTAAGAAATGTATAAAATTTAATTTGTGTGGTAGGGTCAAAATAAGATTTTAGAATAAATGAAAGACAGAAATGCGGGATTGATAGCTCTCCTACCAATCTTTACATATTACGAGTATATACGTAATGTATTTCTGCAAATTAGATTTATAAGAAAAAAAGATAAACCCGCTGAGTTTCTTTCGTCTTATTCTTTTTAATAAGTGTCTGTGATTCTATCAGGTGGTAGTTTTTAAAAAAAGACGCGTAACAAAAACCTTTGTAAGGTTCACGTGAAATAAATATATTCTCATTTGGAAGATTCTATTTTTTTATTATGAAATCTACAATTACTAAATATTATTACATTGAGTAAGCTTATTAAAGCTGCAAAAAAAATCGACTTCAATTATTTCATTACCTCTTATTAATCATTCTTTTTTCAAAAGATAACTAATGAATGACAAATAGTTAATACTGCAATGTTGCAGCTAGCAGTTTTGAAAAATGATGTTTTAACATAATATCGGTAATCGATTTAGACGCCATGCCGAATTGATGACAACTATCGAAAACATACACAGTCTATAGTACTAGCCGATTTGGCAAACTTCGCCCACTTGCTTTTAAATACTCCCTGCCTATCAGGGGGACTTGATTATGTCTATGTAAGATCACCTGTATTTTAAAATATTTCTATACAATCCAGATTTCTTGTTATTTGGACATAATAATATACTGATGGTTGTTATGTCTATCTTTTGTAAACTATGAAACTTATAAGTTGTAATTATAACGGGACAATTCGTAAAGCAAGTACATGTAGACTGTGGTCTAGCGGTTCAGTTGTTGGACTTGACTGCATGAGGTCCCGGGTTCGAATCCGGGTCGGGCAACTAAAAGAAAATTGGGTCTTTCTCGTTTTCTAATAAAAAAAAGTTGCTCGGGATTGGATTTATGCCCGTTTGGCGATAGGCTTACCACCTAGCACATAGTGGGACTTGTGTCTTCGGCTAGAGGATGATGCCTTGGTTGTGCCTCTGCTATCTCTTCGGAGATATAGGCGTGAAGATACTAAGTACATATATACATTCATAATCACAAAACAAATGAATTAATAACAGTCGGCTCTAATCAATTAGAGCCTAATTAACATGTAAAAAATATTTTTCGGTCACGATCACAAATGACAGAAAACCGTTTAACATTTATAAAAAAATGTAGGAGACAAATACAAAACTTCCTAATTCTTTCTAATTTTGCCAAAGACCATAAAATAATGATGCAAAATTTTTCTTGTACCTGAAAAGTAGTTTACTACTTATTTATTTTTCTTAGTTTTTGTTCAATTACTACTTTTCAGTTTTTCAAATAGAGACAGAAAAAGAGTGGTGATAAGTTAGACGTGTCTGTGCGATTGTGTCTCTGAGGCACTATAACTTTTGAATGGTCTTTTTATGCGTGTTTTTTGTTTAAAAGCTAATTGTTTTTTTTATTTTTGTTTTTTTTATGATGTAAAAACTGTTATTAACAAGATGACAGTCGAAGAATTTAATTTACAACACAAGTTATTATTTTACAAAACGATATAAATTTTTAAATCATATTTATTTAAAAAACTTAACTGGTGTTCAACTTTGTGTACACCTTTTTGATCCACATTAGGTAATATTTTTTTTTATTTACATAATCACAAAAAGAGATGACTTGAAAACGAATGAATACCAAAAGAGGGCCGATAAAAACAATTAAAAAGGCAGCTAATGTATTTTTTTCTAATAGTTTCTAACAGAATGTGATTAAATATGGCTTCCGCTTCCAGTTTATTTCTAGTTTATAGACTTAGGTGTAGGTGCGTTATATATTTGCATAACTCCATATCGCGTGTCGGGACTTTAGACTTATGGTAATTGATGTATCATTATAAAATTACAAATACACACCAACAGTACATACAGCTTTAGAGTTCAGTAACCAGAAATGTTATAGGAAAATTCTAATGATTGCGTCAGCAGTTGCTATTTTAGCCAACTTAGAAAGAAGGAGCCTCTCTCGCATCTATGGTCTAGCGGTCCAGTTTTTGGAATTGACTTCATGAGGCCCCGGGTTCGATTCCAGGATCGGGCAACAAAGGGAAAATGTGGTTTTTCAAATTTTCTAGTAAAAATGTTGTTTGGGATTGGATGTGTGCCCGGTTGGCGATAGGCTTGCCACCTATCACATTGTGGGATGTAGCGTCTTCGGCTAATCTTGGGTGCCCTGGTTCTTCCTCTGCCTATCAGTTCGGGATACGGGCGTTAAGATCCTAACTAACTCACTTTAGAAAGAAGGAGGATGCTACTCCAATATTTTTTTATGTATGATAAACAAGTTCCCCCGTGTTGGTCTGTTCCACTGCGTAGAATAAGCCATCTGCCTATGTGTGAGAGGCATTTTGTAAGACAGGTTAAACAAAAAAAGTGTGTGCGTGTACTAGCGTACACTCGTAAGAAGTGAAGAAGTGAAACTTCTTTATGACGTTATTTTTCAAAAAATAATTTACTAAATGCAACTTTACAGAAATTGGTTAAATAAAGTTTATTGCCATTATACTCCACTGGAGAAAGTATACTTCGAATCACGCGTGGTAGGGATAAGAACAAAGATGGCGCGTAACGGAAAAATGTGACGCGTAACGAAAAAATGTTACACTAAATTTTTTCCCAACCCCGATAAAGAAGTTTCACTTCAAAAATAGGTCATTGCCAACAAGACTACTGGTGGCAGAGTGGTGCACAGCAACTGGTTCGTGTAGGGATCCATCACATTACCTTTATTACCTATTTCCCCCGTGTTGGTCCGGGCTCCTGTGCAGAACATCTGCCTTCCTGCCGGGCAGCTCGTAAAAGGCGAGTATAGGCTTACCGTCACTAATACCATCACATCTGACTAGGTAGTCGAGTTTCGCGGCGACTCGCCCGGATTGGTACCACCGCCTTACATATTCCTGCCACCATAACGTCCAATGCTTGCCGTTGGCGTGTTCCGGTTCGGAGGGTAAGGTAGCTGGTAAACTTAATTTTGCTCGAAGCCTAACATCCCGGCCTTAGGTTGACAACGCATCAATACCAGCGTTGGTGTCTCTAGGCGGCGTGAATTTCTTACCATCAGGAAATCCGTCTGCTTGTTTGCCTTCCTATATCATAAAAAATAACAATTTATTGTGCACCAAAATACATAAAAAGATAAATACTCTAAAAATAAAACTTAAAAAGTAAGTGATATACACAAAGGCGGTCTTATCGCCAAAACAGCAATCGCTTCCAGGCAACCTTAAGGGAAAAATAATAAAAGAAATGTTGCACGATGATGTTCTTAATACACCAAAAGAAATATAATGTATAAAATATTAATCGGAATAACATTACTTAAAAGTTTTGGCGCTATCGAGAGAAAAGATGGTCAAAACCGTCGAAGTTTTTTTTATAATTATTGAATCTCGTGTTAATTGAGTGAAATTAATTAATTTTAGTGGCATTTTGTACAATATTGTTCAGTGAAAGGGCACAAATGAAATAATCATTAAGAAATTAGCGTATCGTGTATTTCCTCGTTGCCGCCAAATCTCATTACAGAGCTTGTGTAATGAGCCACCACTTTACCCAAGAGCCTGACATGACTTCCTGACGACTTATGACTGATGACTAATTATAATTAATTGAAATTGATATAAAATTCGATGCAAATTTCTACTTGACTAATGGCTAAATACTAACGTGAAAGCCAAAACCTTAAGAAAGAAAGAAGAACGTTACTTAACGACAATTGAAAAATTAAACAGTTTGACTTTAACCAAGTCAGATTAAACGTGACGTTTACCATGTTTTTAGATATTGATATTTGGGTATTGATTTCCTATCTGTAAAAAATGAAGTATTTTTAATGATAGGCAGTTTTTATACATAATAAAGAGTATCTTCACACCCATGTCCCCTAAGAGGTAGGCAGAGGTACAACCAGCACACCCACGACTAGCCGAAGACACAATATGATAGTAAGTCCCACAATGTCATAGTTGGCAAGTAAAAAGTATTTTATTAGAAAAATTGAAAACCCAAATTTTTATTTGTTGGCCGACCCGGGATTCGAACCCGGGATTTAGTCTCTATTTTCGTTATGTACTATCATTACATAGTATAAAACAAAGTGGCTTCCTCTGTCCCTAAGTCCCTTTGTATGCTTACATATTTAAAACTACGCAACGGATTTTGACGTGTTTTTTTTCAATTGATAAAGTGATTGAAGAGAAAGGTTTATATATATATATATTTCACAACCATGCGAAGTAGTTGCGGGCCGATAGTTAATAAATATAATTAAAAACTACGGAGCCTCCTACTTGCAAATTTAATTCGTAATTACCATTAATTAAAGAAGTATTTACAATTTATTTGAATTTCGAAAGGTTAATTAAATGAATTATAATATTTTCTGCATTCAAATTACATAACTCTATGTCTAATGGCGTTTTTCCAGTGGAAACCTGGGCGGTCTATTGTCTGTTCTCGGCTATAAACATTAGTTGCATCTGTTTACCGATTATGCAAATATTGGTGCTAAGTTACAAGCTAGACAAAGATCGCATGTTTGTGTCTATGGGCTGCATACCTGTGTATTTTATATAATAGAATATATCACAGAATTAATTGCGATAGGCAGTTTTGCAGCTAATTAATCAAAGGCTATATGTATTAAATTAAAATAAGGCCCCAACTAAATGGATTAAAATATTTTCATTTTAGCACTTTGCCTTGCTGACTTTTTATTTATTTTTTTGAAAATTTGAAACTTCGCCATTTTAAGGTTTATTGTAGACAAAACTTACGCTACAATCAGTAATATCACAGAAGATCTTTATTATTATTGAAAACTTTAAAATACAGAACACTTTCACATTCATTATCTAAGTCAGTATTTAGCTGTTTTTTCATTTTTTCTTTGGATTCGCATAAAATATCTACTCTTTTGAACAAAAATGCTACATCGTTTTGTACAAACGGTAATAGTCATAATACTTATGAGCTGTTTAAAAAAGTTATGAGCGTGAATACTTTAGCACTTAATAAAAATTTGAAAGGCAGTTTAACATATACAAAAAATAATATGATTCTAATGTCGCCTCTGTCGTCTAGCGGTTCAGTTGTTGGACTTGACTGCATGAGGTCCCGGGTTCGATTCCCGGGTCGTGCAACAAAAAGAAAATTGGGTTTTTACAATTTTCTAATAAAATCAACGTTGCTCGGGATTGGATATAGGTGCCCAGTTGGCAATAGGCTTGCCACCTATCACATATAGGACTTAGTGTCTTTGGCTAGTCGTGGGTGCCCTGGTTGTGCCTCTGCCTACCACTTCGGGGATATAGGCATGAATATGAGATGTTTTGAAAAATAATAATATTCCAAACAAAGAAAAAAAACGAAATAAACATGTCTATACATACTTACGCACTTGTAATACTCGTATCGGTGGGGATTTCATAAATATGATAAAAGCTAGGCCAATAACTTAAAACACAGCAATTTACATACGAACAAGATAAGTTCTAGCAATAATTTTTATATTTTATTTTCCTGCGTAGTAATAGAATCGTTGCTCATATTTTAAGATTAACAAGTGTTTATGAATTTTTTACTTACTGACACAAGTTATTTAAAGGATAAACATGATGTAAAAAAGCTACTGAACTATCTGACTTTTTTTAAATATTATTTTACTGTCGGTCAAATGAAAGTGTCTTTCTAGCAATTTAAATATTTATGAAAATACTAACTGAGCCGGCAGACGTTGTGCTGCTATATTTAGAATGTGATTTTATAAAAAAAAAATTGGAGTGATTATCACTCAAATATAAAAATAGATGATGGCCGATTCTCAGACCTACTCAATATGCTCAAAAAAGTTCATGAGAATCGGTCAAGCCCTTTCGGAGAAGTACAGTATGGAGAAGTAAGAAATACTGTTAAATGTATTTCAAACTAGGCGAATTTTAATTAAATTTCCCTTAGGGCTGGAAAAATACGTATCTACTCATTTCTAATAAGTAGCCCAAAGTTTCACGTTTCTAATTTAAGAAATGAGGGTCTTCCATACAATATTTCAACACCTATTTCACTCCTTTAGGAGTAGAATTCCAAAATTTCGTCCTTAATTTGTGTCTACTCTATATATTCACCAAATTTCGTGGCTGTAATTCTAACAGGTTTTGATCGGAGATGATGAATCAGTCAATCAGATACATGCTATTTTATAAGCATAGATTTACGGAGACGCTATCGAATTTCAGCATTACATAGTGAGGATTCTAAACTACCTACAAATTTGGTTAAATATGAAAATAATGACGATCTCAAAAGAGAATGGTATGTGCTTCATAGTATCTATATATTTCCAGATTGTTAATTGTGATACGGAATTTGATTAAATCATTGAAAGACAACTAATTAGAAGTATTGAAAAAGTATCTTCACGCCCATATCCCCGAAGAGGTAGGCAGAGGCACAACCAGGGCACCCACGACTAGCCGAAGACACTAAGTCCCACAATGTGATAAGTGGCAAGCCTATCGCCAACCGGGCACATATCCTATCCCGAGCAACATTTTTTTGTATTAGAAAATTGGAAAAACCCAATTTTCTTTTTGTTAGCCGACCGCTCGAACCCTTGACCTCATGCAGTCAAGTCCAACAACTGAACCGCTAGACCACAGAGGCGATAGATTTGGTTAAATATGGAAACAATGACGGTTTCAAAAGACTAAGGATGTCATACGCTCTAAATATTTCCAGATTGTTAATTATATATGGAATTTAATTAAATCATTGAAAGACAACTAATTAGAAGTATTGATGGATGTAAAAAACAGGAATTGTAGATTTATATCAGAAATGTCAGAATAATGGTGGTATTATCTATCTCCGTCTGAGAAACGTCATCTGACGTAAGGTATTTAAAGATTCCACGTCCACTAGACACTGGCATGCTGGATGCAGATTCAGCTTGATTTATAGCCCTGCTGCTAACGAGAAACATATTTTTGAGATCGATACGTTTTATTCCTTTTATTTAATCCTTGCTTTTTGCAAGTGCTTATGAAGTTTGACGTGTTTTTTTTATTTTTATTTATTTTTTATGATAATGGAAAGCAAACAAGCAGACGGATTTCCTGATGGTAAGAAATTCACGCCGCCTATAGACACCAAAGGTGGTAATGGTGCGTTGCCAACCTGAGGCCGGTATAATATACTTTTACTTATAGGGTATAATAAACTTACTTTTGCTCGAGGCTCGAGGTAAAAGTAAGTTTACCGGTTACCTTTCCCTCCGAGCCAGAACCCGTCAACGGCAAACATTTGATGTTATTTATGGTGGCAGAATGAATGTGATTAATTTAAACAGATAAAAATAAATAAAAATTCAAAAATCGAACCACTTCCTTATGATATTTGGTACATATTAAACGATTAATTTGTGTAGTTAATTAATAATGAATAATTAATAAAACAATGATTTTGTTTCAGGTTATATATTTGGACTGGAAAATCAACTATCAAATTTACTGGAACGGAAGTAAGTATATAGATTTGATGTTTATTGACAAAACCGTAGCAATGCCCGCGTAATATTTATACAACACTAGATTTAAGTTAACCTGTCACTATAGCGTAAAATAGATTTAAAATTTTATGTGCTTATCAAATTTCATTAAAATGGGTCCAGCCATTTGACCGTAGAGGGTAATAATCAGAAAGACATTTCGTATTTATACTACGTATTTATATTGACACGTATCTAAGGTTGTATCTATTATGTGTACTTTCGGGAAACATAGGCTGTCTGGATACAATTTATAAATAGCACTTGCACTTACCATAATTAATTTGTATTATATTTCAACCCACCGCTTTCACTCCTTGAGCATCATCAGGTCGATTACAACTAAGTACAGTAAAAAAACAGATAATAAAAACTATAACTGTACTTCCACTTTCTTAAGATAAACACTTGTATTTTTCCATAATATAGTTTATGTAACTCTATAAGTTACACTTTAGCCTACCGGTTTAAATTTTTACAGCATGATTAAGGTTTTAGAACCAAAGATAAAAAAGGTGTGTGTGCGATTTACACACATAGAAGTGAAACTTCAGTAAATCGACAAAAGAATGAGATGAATATATATTTGTGTCTCTTACCTGCGAAAGAATGAGATGAACATATATTTGTGTCTCTTATCTGAAAGAAGTTTAAAAAGTATTCATATTTAAAAGTTGTGTATTCAATGGAATTCCACGAAGTGCCTACGAAGTAAAGCATAGATTTTTAAGGTATACTTAGAGCCCTAATTATGTTGGAATCACGAAACCATTTGGCTAAAAAATAATAAAAAATTTGTTATAAACACCCTGGTGATGTCAAAATAGCGAAACCAGTTAGCTGGAAAATTATAAAAATACATTGTGACAAAGTAATGGTATTATTTATAAATTGTGTCAGTATGGAATTCCACCAAGCGCCGACGATAAAAATAATAGAAGCTGTGGTATGTGCTTTTCTACCATACAGCACACAGGAGATAAGTGTCATTCATTTTGTTACACCGTGACATACTAGTAGGTAGATTTTTACAAAAACCTAGAACTGTTATCAACATAGTCATAGTGTTTATTCCTACTATTATTATGTCAGTACTCACTGTGGTAATGTTCCGTTCTGAAGAATTCCTATTCTTCAGAACGGAACTAACTAACTGTCCTCAGTTGAGAGTTCTACAGGTGTTTCCGGGCTATAAGATAGGTGTGTGTGTGTGTGGACTAGTAACATTTATAGTGCATGCGACGTGTTTTTATGATAATGGAAGGCAAACAAGCAGACGGATTTCTTGATGGTAAGAAATTCCCGCCGCTTAGAGACACCAAAGATGTAATGGTGCATTGTCATCCTGAGGCCGGGATGTTAAGCCTCGAGCAAAAGTAAGTTTACCGGCTACCTTACCCTCCGAACCGGAACACGCCAACGGCAAGCATTGGACGTTATGGCGGCAGGAATACGTGTATGTCGTGTATTATCACATAAGCCTACTTATTCGCTTTTTTATAACTCAGAAAAAAAAGGAATAGCAAACATTCTATATGTAAACATTTTAAACTTATCTTATGCATTACGTTTTTACTAAACCGTATACAATGTTTCATACGTTCATTCGTAGTTAATTACCAGAGTACCATTTACTGTCCGTTATTTTTAACCGATCAAAAGCGAGGAAGTCGTCAATTAGTATATATTGTTGTGTATGATTATTGGTCGATTACTAGGCCAGCAAGTTATGGTTTTAGGTGGTTATTTTTTTGAAAGGTAGGTGGAGAGTTGGTGCTCCGTGCTACACAAATTCTATTAGTATTCAACAAATAGTTTTTGATATATAATTAACAATGCATAATTGTTGTTGAGTTGGTTATTTTAAGTGTTTAAATTACTCCAAAAAAGGAAATGGTTCTTAATTATATAGCATATAGTTTTTTTTGTATCACTTGCTCGGCTAAATACGAACTAATTTTAATGATTATTTTTTAGAAATGTAGTTAAAAAAAAAAGTATCTTCACGCCCATATCCCCGAAGAGGTAGGCAGAGGCACAACCAAGGCACCCACGACTAGCCGAAGACACTAAGTCCCACAATGTGATAGGTGGCAAGCCTATCGCCAACCGGGCACATTTCCAATCCCGACCAACATTTTGTAATTAGAAAATTAGAAAAATCCAATTTTCTTTTTGTTGGCCGACCTGGGATTCGTACCCGGGACCTCATGCAGTCAAGTCCAACACCCGGACCGCTAGACCACAGAGGCGATTACGTAGTTCATGACGTCAAAGTAGTCAAATTTAAATTTTATTATGATTCGACTAGTGGTCTTTTAGTTATACTTAATAATGCATGCACTTTTGTTAATCATTCATGAGATAGTCGACATGTACAAAAAAAGGCATGGAACCTCGGAATCATTAGTTATCTGTCGAAAAATAATGGCGTGGAAGGTACCTAATGAAATAATTAAGTCTGGTTTACAGTTTTGCTAAAATAAATATTGTATTTATATGACATTTTATTAAGTTTGCAGTCGGTTTTTAAGAGTTTTACTTTCCTGTTGCTGGAATGTTAGTCCATATTGTGCAAATCTACCATCTATCCACCATCCGGACTGGAACATGAGTCGTTATGACGAGGAATAGGTAAGACGATGGAACCCTACACAGAAATCTTCCTGAACGCACTTTGACACCAGATGGTCTTATCGGTAATTCCATATTTAAACTGTGCTGGTCTCTTACGAGGTGCTTGGCAGAGAGATGGTCTATTCTACTCAGCGAATCTGGATTAACACGGAGAGATTTAAAATAAAAGGCTTTTTAAGCCAAAAACATTTCTATTTTGATACATAATTTTCTAACTATTTGAAAACTAAATATGCTGTAAAAATAGTTTGTAATTTTGCCTATCTTGGACTATGCCGACTCATACTCATATACACTCATTTCTTCTCCCGACTGGCTAGGTTTGGAAACGGTGGTAGTTTAAGGTAGACAGGGTTAAAATTATTAACATTTTAAAATTGTTTGTAAGTTATAATTCAAATTGTAATAAGAATAAAACTATTTGTTAAATGAATATTTAAACATTAAACATATAACTAAATAATCAGTTTTTAAAAATATTTCAATATTTGCACACCACAATGTGGTAGAATATGTTGGAAAACTTAAATAATTTTGTAACAACCTTAACACACATATTCCGCAAATAAATATATTTTCTTTCTTTCTTTTTTCTTTCTTTCTTATTTTCTCGATGCTACTGAAGAACAAGTCAACAAGCTTGAGGGGCTCCAAAATCTTTGCATCCGTTTCATATTTAATTTACGTAAATACGATCGAATTTCCAATTTTAGAGTCCAGCTTAATTTACTAACAATTCGCCTTCGCAGAAATATCCATATTCTATGCTTACTGTTTAATGTATTATTTAATTGAGGATCTACTGGTAATCTCTTTGAAGGTTTCACTTTTTTGCATGCTCCAGATTCTCCTTGTCGCATTTTACTGCGTTCTTTACTTTGTTTTACTGAATCACACTACTCAACTTATTTTTTTTTAAGTTATAGGAAGGCAAACAAAAAGACGGATTTCGTGATAAGAAATTCACGCCCCCTAGAGACACCAAAGGTGGTAATGGTGCGTTGCCAACCTGAGGGATGTTAGGCCTCGAGCAAAAGTAAGTTTACCGGCTACCTTGCCCTCCGAACCGGAACACGTCATGACGTTATGGCGGCAGGAATAGGTAAGGCGGTGGTACCAATCCGGGCGAGTCGCTGCGAAACTCTACCACCTAGTGATGTCACGGTGTTAGTGATGGTAAGCATATGCTCGCCTTTTACGAGCTGCCTGGCAGGAAGGCAGATAGTCTATTCTACAAAGGAACAAGGACCAACACGCTCCAATACTGTACTCGCTGTAAATTGTGGAA